>BRDA01036143.1:0-12098 GCA_036984385.1 Crenuchus spilurus | reverse complement strand
AAGATCATACTGGTCAACCAGCTTCACCAGCAAGATGTTGTTGGTCAACCAGCTTCACCAGCAAGATTCTGTGACTGCCCATGCTGGCTGACCAAAAAAACCAGCAAAATAATACTGGTCAACCAGCTTCACCAGCAAGATGTTGCTGGTCAACCAGCTTCACCAGCAAGATTCTGTGACTGCCCATGCTGGCTGACCAACAAAGCCAGCAAGATCATACTGGTCAACCAGCTTCAGCAGCAAGATGTTGCTGGTCAAACAGCTTCACCAGCAAGATTCTGTGACTGCCCATGCTGGCTGACCAAAAAAACCAGCAAAATCATACTGGTCAACCAGCTTCACCAGCAAGGTTTAGCTGTTTGACCAGCAAAACCAGCACTACACCAGCATAAACCAGCTTGGACCAGCATGGACCTGATGCTGGTTTATGCTTATTTTTTTCAGCAGGGAGATCCATTACTAATTTCTGATTGGCTGTTTGCTGTGAATTCAGAGAAGCGTGTTCTCCACTAAATGGAGGAAAGACAATCAGAGAGTTCTGTGTGAATCTTGCTCTATTTAAAAAGTGTGCTCTTGGCATTTGGCAGTGAAACAGATGAAGTGACAGCGGGGCCAGCCAATCACAGATTAGCAACAAACGGCTGAGCTAATCAGCGAGATTGTAGGCGAGCTTCAGATTGAGCAGCCCCGCTGGATCCTAGTGTTTGACTGGTCTCTGTTTAATATAACGTGACACTGTTTTTGGATGGCGCTCTCTCAGTTCAATCGCATTTCTCCCCCTTTGATGAAAATACGGAACAAATCACGTCCCATATCAGCTCAATATGGAACATGACTTTTAGTTCACAAATAAGGAACAATTCCGTATTTTACGGGACGGGTGGCAACCCTACTTGTTAGCTACGTTAGCTAACAAGCTAGCTAACAGTTACAGTTACAGTTACATTGTGCATAATAATACATAAGCTACTTACACATAAGATTTTATTATCTGAAGACATTTAGTTCATAGCAGCTTCAGTTTGTTGTGTAAAAGTATTTGATAAACTTGTGTATATGTTGTGGTAGTTAGCACAACAGGTGAACGTTTTTAAACATTTTTATATGAACTCCTCTTTGGCTCCTTGCAAAGCTGACTTATTTATTAGGAGACAAATTTATTAAGAGAGAGAAATGCACAGCTGATTTGGATGCAAGTAAAATTATAGAAGAGTTTATAAAATAACTATTTTCTAGTGAATTAATGTTACTTGGACACGTGACTGTTGACAAGCAAATCTAAAGCATTTTAACATGTAAAAAGACTAATTAAATTATCAAATAAATTATTGGTTTGAGTGTCTTAATTATTTGTAATTATTTTATTCATCTACAATAATTAAAATTAATGCTGTAATGCCTGTTACGGTGGTCTTAATATTTGCTGTGATTAAAAAATACATCACATTAATACTGTGATATTTATAGTATTGTGAATATCACTGTAGTAAAAATTACAGTATATTATAAATAATATTATTAAATTTGCAGTAAATATACTGTGGAATGTACTACAACTTACTAGTTAATTGCTGCCAGCTAGTTACTGTACATTTCACAGTATTCTTTTTACAATGCACTTTTTCCCAATTGCTCAGTTGTCATCATCATTCTCCTCCAACTGTGCCAAGATGCTTTCCACTGAATTACACATAGCTCAAACAGGTGACTACAGGATTCTGTTGTTTCAACAGAGAGGTGGTAGCAGTTGTTCTCATTGATGGATAGAAAAGAAGATTAATCCAGTCTGAATCCCTGCCAACCATAATGATGGGTTAAATTTTAATGGTTTCAGGTATGAAAGTAAATTTATAACATCTTGTGCTCCAGTAATTTTTCTGCCTACAACTTTGAGAACAACCCTTTAAATCAATCATGTAACAACCGAAAAGACCAGCATGAGCACCCTGAGAGGTTTGGACAAGCTAAGGTAATGACAATGTTTGCCTTAAGGCACTTTTATGCCTAAGACAGTGCTTGTAACTGACATCATTCTCCATTTAACAATGTGGCTTATTAATGAGAGCACGATCGGCAAATTCAAGCAATGTTATATACACTCTGGTCATTTCATTAGGTACTTATATCTACTTTACATACACTCACTGTCTATTTTACCAAGAGGGCATTCCAGAAAGCAGGATTTCTAAGTGTTGAGACATGACTTAAGCATATAAGGCTAAAAAAATATTTGTGGAAGACCACCATATCACTATTGTGCTAAGAAAAGATCAACTTCCCTAGAAATACATGCTCAGTGGTGGTCCTGGCTATTGTAGGGCAAGAGTAAATGTGCATGGAAACAAACTGACAACAATCTGAACAACTAAGTGGACCTGACTGAGTGATCAGAGGGTACAAGATACTCAATAGCATGCTAGTGAATACATGTCAACTATGTTGCAACCGAAATGGTACATTTCAAAAGAGGAAATAACACATATACAAGAACTTTGTAAAACACACCCCTGCTCAATCCACAGACAGGATCAGAAGAAACACTCCCCTTCCAATTTTTTTCAAATAACAGCTCTTGTCTTCTTTGCCCCCACACACACACACACACACGTCCTGGCAACTCCGGCACATGTCACTGTCAGCCGGTACATTTCCTCAACAGCAGGTAAGCCTCAAAACAGACTGCATCTAAATGATCTGATTTTGTCAAGAACGTATTAGATATCAGCAGAGGGATCTTAAATGAGATCGATAGGAAGGAGTCTAGGTAGTGTTAAGGTGTGTTCTAATACCATGCATGTGTTTTGAATAGGTGTAGACAGGCTCTGAATGGTAAGTCCAGTGGTAGTTGCTAGGGCCTGAGGCGACAGCATTCCTTTAACCTGACATGTCTGCTTTTAGGAAATGCATTAGAAAGAAAGCAGACTTGTTGAATTATAGTAAAATCAGAAGTATAACCATAATTATATTTATACTATAATATGTAATTATTACAAAAGGATATCAAATATGCATATGTATAAATTGGTCTGTATAGTAATTTACAGATCATATGTGCAAATATTTTACTTACTATCTTTGTTTTAGTTATTTTATATTTATTTCTTTATTTTAATTACTTGAATGTTTTATTGTGAAGCTCTTTGGAGCTAAGGCTTTGAAAAGTGCTATATAAATAAAGTGTACTTACTAATACATGAACAATACCATGAACAATATATAATAATACATGTTTATTACTGTGACACTGAAGTGGATTAAGAAATTAAGAGAATGAATGGATAGATCTACACTTATCCCTATACATGAGAACTTTCTCCTTTAGATGCCTTCTTAGACATCTTCGGGAAGAAATTATTGTCTTAAACATCCTTAGTAGCAATTATTATAATTTTTAAAAGCAATGACTGTCTTATACATCATTAAATGCAATAATTGTCTTAGAACATTTAAAAGCAATGATTGACTTGGACATTTGTAAAAGCAATGGATGCCGTAGACATTTAAATGTAATGATTGTCATAGACATCCTTTGAAGAAATTGTAATTTTTTGATATCTTCAGAAGCAGTCGTTTTCTTAGGGTGCTTTCACACCTACCTTGTTTAGTCCAGAACCTCAGAAATTTCAGTTTGGTCCAAATGAAAACAGCAGGTGTGAAACATGCCTCAGTCCACAGTCAGGACTAAACTAACAGATTTTTTTCCAACTAAAAGTGATGGTTTCGGGCTGGATCAATTGAACCAAGGTGCAATTCGTTTGCAGTGTGAAAACACTTTTTGGGCTTTCGGAACAATGGCAGAATGATGATTCAGACTATCATCACTAATTAAACAATAGAAGGAGAAAAAAAACTGGAAAAATAAAAAAAATGAGTCACATAAGTACATGGGGAGAGGAGACCAAATGTTTAACAAAAATTTGGTCTTATGATCATGTGAAAAGTCAGCTTGAAAAAAATGGCAAAACATATACTTGGTTCATTTTGTGAGGGAAAGATTTCCCACCAAGTTGACAACATGCCCTTCTCTAAACCAATCTGAGTGAAGTATAGGGAGATGTAGCCCACGTAGATGATAACATGTTGTAGGTGTGTCATGAAAAGTTCTATAGTGTGTTTGCTAAATTGCAGTGTGTAACCTACACTAACTAGACCAAATGTATACAATGTAACAAAAAGAAGAACCCTTTGTCCTGACCTTAGTTCAAACTTTCAGTTGTGAAAACGCCCTTAAACATCAGACAAGCAATAGCCGTCTTAAATATTTTCAGAAGCAATCATTATCTTAGACATCTTTAAAAGCAATGGTTGTCTTAAATATTTTGAGAAGCAATGGCTTTAACAGGTTTTTATCAGGACTCTGAAGGTACAAAGAGCCAAGCTGTAATGTTTCAGTTATGAAACACTGAAATTGCCAAGCAGATCTGTGAATGTGGCTACCAGTCAAATAACGAAACCATAACCACAATGTCCTCTAAAAATGTTGATTTTGCAGTACAACTTTTCATGTCACACCACAACCTTCCTGCTGCTCAAGAAACTGCAATTTACACACCCGTATTATGTGTGTTACGGTATAGACACACATGAGTATAATATTCAATCTTTTCGCAGAGAGAATATGAGTACCTTATATTAGGAAAGATGTTTTGTTGACTGATGTTGTTTTTCCATGTAGAGATAGCTGTCCATACAAAAAAATGTACTAGTGTGTGTATTGTGTAATGTATTAGTTTGCTGTTTTTCATCATTGACACTGATCTTTTGGTGTTTTTATTTTGGTCTTTGCAGTGATTCAATGGCTTCAGAGCAGTCAATTTACAGTGACGAGAAATTCTTGTCAAGTGAGGCAGCACGGATGAGCCAAATGGTGGTAACAGTGTTGATCTTCTTGGTGGGAGTACCCCTGAATGGCTTGGTGGTTTGGGTGCTGGGATTCCGTAGAACACGAGGCACAGGGGTTGAAACCCAAGGTGCTGGGAGCTTCCGACTATATGTAGTGAATCTAGCACTGGCTGATCTAGTGCTCCTGCTACGCACACCTCTTATGCTCGGCTACCTGGCACACCACTTCAGCTGGCCCTTCGGCAACCCTGTGTGCCAACTGATCATATTCCTGCGCTGTTTGGGATTATATGCAGGAGCCTTTTTGCTGTGTGCCATAGCACTGGAACGGTGCCTGTGCTTGCTACGACCTGTCTGGGCTCGACTGAGGCGTCCACGCTGGGTTGTCCCCCTTGTCTGTGCTGTGCTCTGGGTAGTAGCTGCTGTTTTGGCCACGCCCTACATCACAATGAGTGGGATCAAGGAATGGAATAACCAGACACAGTGTTTGGAGAGCACTGATACTGTGATTACCCTCGTTGTCATGGAGACTGTAATTGGTTTCCTGCTTCCATTGGTGGTCTTTACATCATGCAATCTAGCAGTAATTCTATGTGCAGGAAGGACTGAGAGGGGGGTGAGGACACCCACCACATCCATTTCCTCCCCCAACTCCCCCAGTGGAGCTACATACCCATCGCAGAGGCTGACCCGACTGTACCGGCTTCTCATGATCACTATGCTTATATTCCTCACTTGTTGGGTGCCCTATTTCATTTGTCGCTTTCTGAAAGCAATCGCTTCTAGCAAAGGTTGGATGGTATTTCAGAGGAGGTCAACATATGGAGCATATTTTGCACTGTTCCTAGTGTACATCAAAAGCGCTTTCAACCCAATCATGTATGTGTTTGCTGCTCGTGGACTGCGACGTACTCTCCGCGACTCACTTTTCTCAACCATTGAGCGAATCTTCAATGATGATTTGTCAGAATCCATGCGCAGAAGGTCTTCACGACGAAAAGACTCACAGATCTGAGAAACTGCATATAGTTAACATTAGTGAGCATAAGAACTCTATTAAGAATGGTGCAAATAAAGTAAAAAAAAGACAAGATGCTTCTTGATAGAAATAACATGGAAGATAAGACTTCTGCAGTGAAGCTCCTGAAGTACTTAGAGTGTGGGCATGTACAAACTATGCAGTCAAGTTAGGCTAATTTCACCAAGGCACACTGGCTTGGTGGTTAGCAAATTTGACTCTCATACTGGGGTCTTGGGTTCGAGTCCCCATCTAGGTAGAGTTTCCATGTTCTGCCCATGTCTGCGTGGGTTTCCTTCCACAGTCCAAAACACATGGATGTTAAGTGAATTGATTATTCTAAATTGCCCTGGTGCGTGTAATCATTGATGGACTACCATCCTGCTATAGCTAAAATAGTGGAGTGCCCTGCTCAGCACCCAATGAAGGGTTAAGCACACTTACCAGGACCCTGAACCGACTTGTTCAAAGATGATGAAGTAAAGCTAACTGTGAACATGTTTATATATACTTTTCAGTCTTATTCCATTATTAACTCCCACCCAAAAATATATGCGAGGCAAAAAACAAAAAAAACAAAAAAAAAAACAACACGAACAGAAACTAAAAAGAAACCTCAAAGTGTCCACATAGTACCGACACATACTATGAATGCTGGATGTATACAATTGCACGAGTTGAGTGAACCACAAAACCAGAGGCTTTTTTTGTAATTATTAACATAAAATGCTTCTCCAAAATTCAAAGCTTTCTTTAAGAATGTAACATTTTCGATGACTGTGCTTAAAATATTGCTTTTAAAAATGTGGGAGCATCAAGTAGAAAATGTTAAAACAGCACTGCCCCAAGCAGTTAATATACACAATACATATTTATTACATGCATTATTGTTCAAGTTATTTCAAAACTGTTTGTACAAATCAGATTTTAACTTATCAACTTTACTAACCTTATAAACTATAAGGAAATGGATACAACTGCAAGTAACGTGGACACCTACAATAAGTTTTTGTCTTGAGGTTGTGAGCCGATTTTTTTGTTTTCCACAAAGACAGTGGAAAGTCCAAGAATTTCATGGACAAGGCTAAAAGTTAAACACCACTGGTCAGAAAAAAAATCCCTTTAATAAGCAGGGAACATAAAAACTCACCTACATTCAGGAAAAGAAACAAAACAATATGACTATACAATAGTACATAATTTCATTTCATTGGATCGAGAGATCCAGGCTGTACATATAAATTCACCCATAGGTTAAGTAAAAGTTTAAATGAAAAAATGTAAAAAACAGTATGTGCACTTCTAGTGAGTCAAAATGCAATTACATAATGAACTAAATTGCACAATGCAAAGGAGTTGATCAATGATTTATTTCAAGAAATGATGCATAAAAAAGAAAACGCAATAAGAATAACAGTAGCAGTTGGTTGAGTACCAGCAGAAAAAAGGAAGAGGTCTGTACTGGCCATAACATTAACATGGACGATGTGAACAACATTGATTATCTCATAACAAAAGCACATGTGAAGGTCTGGGAAACATTAGATGGTAAGGGAATGCTCAACTCTTGTAGACAATGAATGCTGGAGTAAAAAAAGCAAGCCTGTAAACCTGAGCCAAAGATGTATGACCAGATAACTAGCATCTCCTAATCAACAAGGCTGATGCTCCTAGTAACCAGTGGTCAGTACCTACTGACAGTGTCAATAATTTGTGGGATATGCAGGAACAGCAAGCACAATAAAAACAATAGATCCATCTCACAACTTACATAACTGGATCTGCTGCTAATGTCCTGATGCCAGACAGCACCTTCACATGCCTTGAGTCCAGGCCTCAGTGGGTCAGAGATCTGTATTGGTGATAGGACAAGGACTGGCAGCATATTAGAAAATTAGCTTTAATGTTATGGCTGATCTTTGTATTTAATAGTGTAATATTTTAACTGCTTTGTCAGATCAGTGTATTTGCATGCTTTTTATAAAGTGATTTTGAAATAAATACTATTTTGTTTAACAACTGCATTCAAGTTCAAATATTACATCACTATCAATTATATCTACATAGACACAAAATTCATGAATGGTCTCAATATCTTATAAAGAGCATTCAACTTTCTGGTAAAACGAGTGAATTACAGAACACTGCCTCCATGGTCTGCAGTCAACAGCTGATCTGCCTGCTTATGTGCCAGTTCCAGGAAGATGTTCACATCCCTCGTTACTTTACTCTGCTGAAGAACCTTCATGACTGCTTTGGGATTGAGCACCATTTTCATCACCTGCTCCTAAAAAAACAACTTCATATTAGTTAACAGTAATGCGTTTGGCCCATTAGCTTAGCACAAACTAGTTGACTTTACTGCCCAGTGATGATGATTTAAGCCTGATGTTGATCACATTATTTTGACATGAACCCGTCAGAAAAGACAACAGGTGAGGAGACTGGTGGCAGAAAACCAGCAGTGGTGCATCAAGTGCGTGGAAATACTTCCCTGAAGATAAAAGTACTACTTTCACTAAATATATCATGAAGGACAAGTGAAGACATTTCTTCTTTCTCACAGTGGGATTTCCATTGTGCAACAAGATGTGAGCCTTCATCCTGTTTTGATTTCCTAATCTTAAACGCAAATCAAATCAAGCAAAAACTGTGGCTGGACGATGTCGGGGAGAATGCTTACAGGCTAGATCTTGAAAGTTTAGTTTTTCTCTCCCAGGTGGTAAATAAACATCTATATCAATCCTTCTTCTTCTGCACTTAAAATAGACATTATAGCAAACAAGTGTAATTGTTGCATAGCGGAGCTGCAACCTGTTGTACTGTCGGGTGTGAGCAGTGAGGATGCCTGCGTTTAGTTAAAAAAAAAAAGTTATTAGTTTAAGGAATGTTGGTATTGGCTACATTCTGATTCAGGTACTCTTAGGCCAATTTGAAGCAAGAATATTTGTATCTGTAAAACAAAATGCATGTCTGGTCTTTGATTTCAGTGAAAAAAGTGCATAGGCAGACTATGGACAAACTCAAAACACAACAATGAAAACATTTTAATTTAAAAAAAGGTTCACAGAATGTACAATGTGTCAGATGAAATCATGTAAGTGGCTTTTATCATGAAATTTGTCATAACTGCTTTATGTTCAGTCTCACTATGCATATTTTCTCTGTGAAAACTTTCAAAAACAGGAAATTTGACTCAACAACACAGTGGTCAACCCCAAGTTTGAAACTCAAGACAACTCTCGTTTGTCTTCTTTTTGTGCAACACAGAGAGGCGTTTTATCAACTAATCTCATACATTAGAAAACACTGGGTGATTACTTATGGGGAATACTTCACAAAACAGAATTTCTTAGTTTAGCCAAGGTGCTTGAACATTTGTGAACACTTTAGAATTTTCTATATTTCTGCATAAATACGATCCAAAACATCATCAGATTATTTAAAGAACAGGGATCTATCAAAGTCTGCACTTCACAACATGTTTGTGGAGGTGTATCATGACATAAACAAAGGAGATTTCTGAGGAGCTCAGAAAGAGTTGTTGATGCTCATCAGACTGGAAAAGGTCGCAAAACCATCTCTAAAGAGTTTGGACTCCACCAATCCACAGTCAGACAGATGGAGGAAATTCAAAACCACAGTTACCCTCCCCAGGAGTGGTTGACCAACAAAGATCACTTCAAGAGCAAGGCGTGTAATAGTCAGCGAGGTCACAAAGGACCCCAGGGTAACTTCTAAGCAACTGAAGGCCTCTCTCACACTGGCTAATGTTAATGAGTCCACCATCAGAAGAACACTGAACAACAAAGGTGTGCAAGGAGAAAATCAGTGCTCTCCAAAAAGAA
Source organism: Crenuchus spilurus (assembly GCA_036984385.1). Classification (NCBI taxonomy): domain Eukaryota; kingdom Metazoa; phylum Chordata; class Actinopteri; order Characiformes; family Crenuchidae; genus Crenuchus; species Crenuchus spilurus. The sequence continues at coordinate 2,390 of BRDA01036143.1, read as the reverse complement.
CATTGCTGCTTGTCTGCAGTTTGCTAAAGATCACGTGGACAAGCCAGAAGACTACTAGAGGAATGCTTGGTGGACGGATGAGACCAAAACAGAACTTTTTGGTTTAAATGAAAAGTGTTATGTTAGGAGAAAGGAAAACACTGCATTCCAGCATAAGAACCTTATCTCATCTGTGAAACATGGTGGTGGTAGTATCAGGGTTGATGGCCAGGACGGTTTGTCATCATTGATGGAACAATGAATTCTGAATAATATCAGAGAATTATAAAGGAAAATGTCAGAACATCTGTCCATGAACTGAATCGTTCTACCAAAGAACGGTTAAAGAACAGTAACTGGAAATGTTTAGTTACAGTTATTGCTGCAAAGGAGAGTCACACCTCCTGAAACTGAAAGCAGAGGTTCACATACTTTTGCCTACATATTTGCCACAAATATGTCATATTGGATCATTTTCCTCAATAAATAAATGAGCAAATCTAATATTTTTGTCTCATTTGTTTAACTGGGTTCTCTTTATCTACTTTTAGGACTTGTGCAAAAATCTGATGTTTTAGGTCATATTTATGACGAAATATAGAAAATTCTAATGGGATCACAAACTTGCAAACACCACTGTAACTTAAACCATAAGACAAACTGGTCAAATGGGAAACAGAAGCAGGATATTGCTAATGGACAATCCTCAAAGTTGGGCTTAAGCTATCTGGCTAATTTGAAAATCCCGCAGAATGAAACATCCCACAGGTCCTACAACTATAGTGCATTTTGGTGATTTGGACATAGAAATAACCACAACATGTTAGTCTCCAGCTGGAGTAAAACTGATATCACTCACATTATGTAGATAAGGTTTGTAGGATCACTGGTCAAATTATACTTTTTGATGATTTTGAAGAGAAATTAAACCAACACATCATCTACAGAAATCAAACCAAATATGCCAAATGCTCATGTAATTACTGATTTTACAATTTATATTTATTTGTTGCATTTAACAAATTAATTAAAAATAAAACAAAGTAATGTTACATAACCTTTGCACAGGCTGCATCTTATGCAGTATTTCAGCAAATAAAATGTAACTGCTCATTAAAAGGTTTGTTCTCAGTAGAGGACATGTATATTTTCAACAAATAAAAAATTACAAAATAGGTCATTTAACCTGGATGTCCATTTTTTTGCAAATATGCACATGCTACCAATTTTACTGTACCTGTAAAGTAGGTTCATCATCAGGATAAGCTGTTAAAGCAGGAAGGTGCAGGACAGCTTGCTCAGAGAGTCGAGTAACCTATCAGAAAAGGATAAAAGAAGTTAAAAACCCTACATGAATTTCATTAAAACTTGGGCAATATATTCAACCATTAAAAAGTCACCGATAGGAGAAATCAGTGTAACATCCATAAGTTAAGGTGTTTTATATAGTGGGTTGCAGATTAATCATTCTGTCAATTAGTCAAGCTGATTGTCATTTTTAGATTTGCAATTTGTCAAGTAGATGTCAGAGTACTGTGATACAGTGGGAAACATGCCAAATTCTGGACAAAATATTTCCTGAGCAAAAATGGTAAGACCTTCAAAGTTCAATATACTTAACTAGGAATACTTAACATATACAATGTGATTGATTTGTCAGTTACAGTCAGGTAATAAAAGGTAATAAACATAATAAGTAGATTATATTTCAATAACTTGCCAATTTTGGGGGGAACAAAGAAAACTAAATCAAGACTATCACATTGTTTAGCCTCTAGTGATCAGGTAGATGACACAAACAGGCTGTGAAATAAGGCTGAGTAGTTATTATGTAATATGTATTAATGGTACAGTGACATATTCACCTGCTCTAGTGGAATACCCTGCCCAGCAGCCAATAGAAGGTTATTTAATGTGATGCTGAATTGGATTAAGATAATGGAGAGATGAGTGTTTAAATGGTTAGAAACAATCATAAAAGAACTTAATATACTACAGTTTTGGAAAGGAGGTCAAAGTTGGTTATGAGTTCTGTACCCTTTTTCCCTGTCTAGCCATTTTTAGCATCAGAGGAGCACATTTTTTTACTCACAGGCATATGCAATAAATTTCAAGTCAAAAGCTCTGAGACATCCTGAAAAGAACTACTTCAGAACTTCAAAAACAACTCAATTATATTTTCTGTTGTCAATCATTTCTTGTTCTGGCACAGACCACCTATGTACCACCTTAGAAGGAGCAGCATGAACTTGTCCTTAAAATGTGCCATTCACTCTTAGCAATTGTTCTAGGTTACAACTTCCTAAAGTTCATAAGCAGACATTTAATTTACATAGTTTAATATAATTGAATGGTACAAACCGGATTCCATAGAAGTTGGGACACTAAACAAATTGTGAATAAAAACTGAA
>BRDA01036141.1:0-26628 GCA_036984385.1 Crenuchus spilurus | reverse complement strand
ACCACATTCTGCAGCAATCACAACATTATGGCTACGTAGGAGAAGGATCCGAGTACTGAAATGGCCAGCCTGCAGTCCAGATCTTTCACCTATAGAGAACATGCGACAAAGAAGATCATTGAACAGATAGAGGCCTGTATTAGACATGAATGAGAGAGCATTCGTATTTCTAAACTTGAGAAACTGGTCTCCTCTGTCCCCAGACGTCTGTTGAGTGTTGTAAGAAGAAGGGGGGATGCCACACAGTGGTAAAAATGGCCTTGTCCCAACTTTTTTGCGATTTGTTGACTCCATGAAATTTTGAAACAACATATGTTTCCCTTAAAATGATACATTCTCTCAGTTTAAACTTTTGATCTGTGATTTGTGTTCTATTCTGAATAAAATATTAGATGTTGGCACCTCCACATCATTGCATTCAGTTTTTATTCACAATTTGTTTAGTGTCCCAACTTTTTTGGAATCCGGTTTGTACATTGGACCACATGGGAAAGTGTAAATTTGTCCAACCAAGATTTTTACACATGGCTGAAACTGGTACCAGGCAGTATGTATGAGACACTGTGTATTTTGTCCAAGAAATGTTTAAAACTGAGCACAATGGGAATCGAGGCAGTGGAGTCACACGTGCACACCATGAAACACAAACTGCAATAAAGTTAGTTTAATATTAGTCACTTGTTTGATATTCATAATTCCATATTTCCTCACCAGTTAACAAAATGCAGATTCACCAGCACACTTAAGTTTGGTGGTGAAATAGAAGACCACAAAAAACCACAGTATTTACTAAAATTCCCTTGTTATGATGAAGCCAGGACACAGGAGCTTAGCTTTGTTTGCTCCAGCTACATGCTGCAGTATTAAGGACCATCTCACAATTACCGGCTACAAGCTGCAGTGTTAGGGGTCATGTTTACATTTGGGTAAAATTGTTGCTGATCTTAAATTTCATTTCAAGTGGCATTAAAAAAAAAAGTCTTAAGTCTTGAATATAACTTGCTTTAAACTGTATGAACCCTGTATATAGTCATGTATGTGCATCAGCTGTTCATATTGTGATATAATTATATTTAATATTGATGTTTAAAAAGCCGTGGGGCAGTTGAGGGAACAGTTGTGGCTTAGTGATCCAGTCTTGTGACCAGAAGATCACTGATTCTATCCACAGGCAGGACTTGACTGAATTCCCTGTCAGCAAGACTCAACCCCCAACTGCTTCCAGGACGGTGTGGAAACGGTCTGCCCACTGCTTAGGGTGCATGTGCTCACTGGCTCCTAGTGTGTTCACTGGTGTTTTATTGCAGATTGGTTACATACTGAAGTCAAATTCCTTTGTGTACAAGCAGATTGGTCAGTGATTGTGCACTTTCGCTTCACTTTCACAAACATGCTTATACCTAGTAAAGATCATTTCTGCTAACCTGTCAATGACTTTACTTATGTTAAGGTAGCCTCAAGCCAGCACGTTTAGTACTCCGCAGCTCTAGACTACACATGAAAATGCCTACAAACAGCTACACAACAATTAAAAGCTTGTGACATAAATATCAAATAAGATTTTGCCAAAACTGTTTGTATGTAGAGAATGTTTACTCTAGTTAAGGGCATCTTAATTCGTACACAATACTGTTGCAGTATGTACAGAACATGCCAGCATCACTTTTACTTTGTATTTTGCAGTTTTCTGTGAGTCGCTCACTAAATAAAACATTTGGCTTGTGCATGTAAATTTGGGGTAGTATGTTACATTATACACCAATGAGTCAAGATATTACCATCGACATGCTAATATGCTTTTCCAGAGCTGACTCACCAAGGCATGGACTCTACAAGGCCTCTGAATGTTTCCTGTGGTATCTGGTCCCAATAATTTAGCATTTGTTCTTTTAAGTTCTGTAAGTTGTGATGCAGAGCTTCCACAGATCGAACTGAGACGTATTCCCGCATGTCTCTCAGATGCTCAATTGAATTGTTGTTCAGAACTGCTGATCAGGAGCATCCAACAAGCACTGCCATCTTAGAGATACTCTGAGCCAACATGTGACCATAATAATTGAGCTTTTATCAAAGTTGCTCACATGTTTATCTGCCCATTTTTCACACATTCGACACGTGGACTTTGAGAACATACTGTTCACTTAAGATCTAATATGTTTCACATCTTCAGATACACCAGTGAGATCAACACTTTTATCAGTGTGTATGGTGTTGGCATTCACACTCAGAGCAAAATAGATCATGTTAACACAAAGAATGGAAAGTATGAAACACTAATTTAAATACCTATTTAGGGGAAATTTTCGTTTTGTTAAAGTTTTTCATGTTGATAGGTAGAGGTCTTCTTCAGTGATTTGTGTTCAGTCGGTTAACTGTAATGTTAATTTTTTAATGTTAATATTGCAATGTTAATTTTTCAACAGGTGAGCCGATGCTTAGTGTGCAAGACAACTGTTGGCCAATGTATAATGCCAGTCTCATTTCTTTTTTTGCATCTGTGACACTGTAAAACTAAAAAAAATAGAATAGGGACTATTAAATAGAATAAAAAATGACTAGGGACAAAAATGCTTCTCTGTTATGCCTTCAGTTGTTGAATGGTGAAATTTACACTGACGTTATTTTAAAACTATTTTTTGTTTACTGGCCTTGTGAGCCCATGACTATTGTTTAAAAGTAATTGGTTGATGTCAGTTATCTACAGACTGTAATAATCAGACAGATTAATTAGTCTATTAATTGATTTCACATTATATAAAATGTTTCTTTAAAAAATTACAATCATTTATTCTTTTGCCATGTTTAACACGTTTTTGCTCTCAGTGGGGTTTTGTGGTGTGAATTATCATAATATCTGGAAAATTGATATGAATAAAGAGGTGTTTATTTCAGTATATATAACACTGCAAATTAGGGCTGCAGCTAACGATTATTTTAGTAATCGATTATTCTATTGATTATTCTTGCGAGTAATCGGAAAAAATGAATGAAAGAAATCAGGTTCTGCAATAACTACTTATGCTTATTTTAAAAGTAATAGAAATACACAAAAAATAACTTTAAAGCTTTTTAATTAAACATTTTATTGCTTAAAATACAATAACAGCCTCCATTTCAGGTTCAAGTTTAAAACTCTTGCTTTTTTCAAAATCAAAACAGAAGAGAAATACATTTTTAGAAATCACATTAAAGGTAAAAAGCAAACATAAATTAAGGCACAATACAGATATTCTACTTTGAATTTCACGTCTGTGTGACAAAACTCTTGCTTTTTTAAAGTGCAAAAACATAGAAATAAAATTAAATCACATTGATTTAAAGGTAAAAAGCAAACAAATTAAGAATAATAAACAATTTCAAGTCTGAGATATAACAACATCCACTTCTAGGTTTTCTACATGTTGAATGAAATATTTTCTTTTTAACAAAGCCAAAATATATTGAACATTATTCTTACAAACTATATTAATACAACATATAACAATTGAGGAAAGTGCTAAGTGCTCAACATGCTCAGAACTGAGGCTTGCCTTGCGCTTTGATACAATGTTTCCTGCTGCTGAAAGCAGGCACTCTGATGGCGTGGATGTAGCTGAAATACACAGCAGAGATTTTGCCAGTTCTCCCAGTGTTGGATAGCGCGCTGGGTTAATTTCCTATTGTCATTTTCTTCTGGCACGTTGTCGCTCTTTTAACCTCGTCGCTTCCATATTCCCGCTTCTCATCTAAAAATCTCCGCGCCTCCTCCTTCCTGTGCGTGGGTGACGTAAGCGTGGTGTGGCACATTAAAAGTCACCCATGCGAAATACCGTGCGCTGAGTTTTAAAATGAAAATAAACGATTACTCGGGGCACAGAAAATTACTCGATCATTTTTTGTAATCGAGTAACTCGAATTACTCGAGTAATCGTTTCACCCCTACTGCAAATTAATTCATTGTCCAGCTCTTCTTTAGGATGAGATGTAAAGAGTTTACAAATGGTTCACTTAAATCATATTTACACAATTTACCACTTGGCGCAGATAGTCGGCCAAGATATGTTTGGAATCTAGATTTTGCTTCTTTGGTGTAGAACAGGACGTAGTCTAAATTTCATAAAGTCAAGAACTAAATAAATCTGTTGTTTCCATCAAATACTTTGGATTTAGTTTGAGCAGGTTGAGCAAAGTTTCATTCATTCCTTCAGACTTAATTACCATCTCACAGTCTAGTCAATATGATTTAGAACACAGTATTGTCTGCTTTTTATAATAACAAGGAAATGTGACAATGCCTCATGAACATGGTGGAATCTACCAGTCCTGCTGCTGTTGTCTGAAATGTCTGCTTATTGTGGTTCTTTATAACTAAAGAAGCAATATTTGGATTCAAACCTGTCTTGGTTAATTGAACGCTTCTTGGCTAGATGGGGAAAATATGTAAATATGAAATCTGGGAGAACTGTTGCTTACTGTTAAATGCAATCAGTACTCCACATCTAGTGTGCAACTGTCCCACTATATTAGAGGCTATTACTGGGGGTGTTAAGAGGTATGGTGAGGCGCACACTCTATTAAATATATTTTGAGATGAAATGTTGAATGAGCATTTGTTTAAACTTTGAATGAAGTCATCCTAGCAATGTGCAAAGGGTTAAAGTGTTGATTGTTATTGTCAATATGCTGGTGCGGTACAGTGCAGTGAAATGTACACTGTCCCACTGGTGCAGCATATATAGTAACCAACAATATCATGCATTGCAGTAATGGGCAAATGAGAAGAAACAAGTAGTTTCCTAACTTTACAAATGTTATATTCAAAAGACCACAGATCCTCAGGCCTCTGCTTTGAATGGAAGTGTCAGATCTGCTGATTCTGTAAGTTATATAAACAAGTTAAAGTACTTACACAATTGAAATCTGTCTTTGTTTCTGTTTGTCTCCATGTTTCTTAGGACAACCATTATTGTCACCGGCTCATTTCTGGATGCCTTTCAGAAGGTGGCTGACATTGCAACTGGAACACGGGGTGAGAAGAAATTGATACTTGCTCACTTTCTCTTTTGCTCATTCTTTTTCTTTGGGGATGCTTTGCAAGCATTTTATGATGACTGAACTAGAGAAGCCTTAAATTTCAGAAAGGTATGTTCATCAAATATGCTTCTTGAGCACTTCTGCTTCTGCCCTCCTAACAAAAATGAATAGAAGCGTGCTGGGGTTAACATAAGTCAAAGCAAGTGCCTAAAGTGGTCCTGTAGAAAAATGAAATGAACACACATACACACACATATAGCAACAAATAAAAGTGTTGCTGGTAGTAATTTTAGTTTGCATAAAACTCATCAGGACGTTTCTCACCAATAGGACTTTTCTCTCTCCAGTGTGAAATTTCATTACTTTAAGGAGGCTTGTAGATACACGTGCATCACCTTGAGGCTTTGCTTCTTGAGGTGGACTTGACTGGTGTAGTTTGGCTGTTTTTCTGTGAGGTGTCTGGAGAATGTACCTTACATGTAAATGTAGAGACAAACAAATGTGCCTTGACCTACTTTACCTAAATGGTTGTGAGGCCAAATGTATTGACACTTGATAAGCATCCATTCCTGCATATGGTGCTCTTACATTATTAATACTCTCTTGTCAGCTTTTTCTCTTCCACATAACACATTGCCATACTGTGCTGTCAGTGTTTCTCCTACCTTTTTCATGCCCACTATTTCACCATTTGTTTCATCAGTTTTTTGGGAGATGAACGTGTTTATTTGTTTTAGTGATTATCTTGGTTTAGCAGATATTTTGTATTTTGAACTGGAGATTCTGCAGATATTTACTGAGGTGATCTGTTATGTTCTCAAAAGCCAAAATAACATGACTTCAACGTAATTCCAGACGTTATCATTGTAATAACTGTAGAAGTTCTTGCCTCTTGTGTTTATGTAGTGGAAAGAAATGTCATCATGTGCCTTCAGGCTAGGTATTGTCCTCTGTGCGGACAATGGAGCAAGCCTACCTCCATAATGACTTGGATCACATTACATTGTTCTGTTCTTCACTCAGAGGACCAATCTATTTCTTATTCTCCTATTCTCATAAACATATCCTAATTCAGAGATTTAAAACTGATGTCCCACTCTGAACAAGAACTACAGAAGAGGTTTGTCAAATTATGTTGTATAGTTCTTGGATGATTTTTTGATTTCCCTTCTCTGTTGTTTATCTTCAGTGGAGTAGTGAGGCTAGCATAAGTAATCTATACCCACTTGAGGCAGTACATTTGCTCACTGTCTAGCGCACTATATTTTAATGTCTCTCAAACAAAAAATAACACTATTAATCTGAACTTAGTGATCTAATCAGCTATCAGTTATGAGCTTCATGTGTCAGTAAAATTGTTCTACTTGTTTCTTTCTTTAGTTTTGTTTAGTATAGTGAGAATATTCTTTAACTGGGTTTTGGAAAATTCTTAATAATCATTATGAACAACCGTCCAATAATTCTAGAAACCTCTATTTGAGAATGTGCAAAAGATTGCATGAGCATGTTTTGCAGTCACAAAGGGTAAATCATCTCGTGCCTTTACTGAGTTTATCTACTCAGCATCTGCTCCTCAAAAAAAGAAAAAATGCCCTGAAAAAGGGAGTGTACACGTGAACAGCATTTTAAAGCTTTACCTGGTGTTGCCACACCTTAAAGTGCACAGCTAGAGGTGTCCCAACCCTGCTGTGTCATACCTGCGTGACAATTACTAGAAGAATGAGTTACATTAGTCCAGTCATGTTTTTTAAAAATGAAAGCGTATGTTTTAATGAGCTAGTGTAAGTTTCAGTAGTTGTTTCATACGTAATCTGTCTAGGGTTGTTTTTTAGGAATTGCCTTCCAGAAAGAATGATGGGCTGGTTTGATGGATATGGATGGAGTCTCCAATAAGAGACTTTAGTTCTCAGAAAAAGTCTGTTTATCAAACCTGTAAAATACTGGTCATATATTGGTGTTAACGTTGCACAAAAAACTTACAATGTGTTTTCATGGCCCAAACATCCATTCATTCATCCATCCTTCATGTTCCGCTTGTCTGGTTTGGGTCGCAGGGGTAGCAACATCAGAAAAGTGTACCAGACACCCCTCTCTCCAGCCACCTCTTCTAGCTCATATGGGAGGAATCCAGGGCATTCCCAGGCCAGATGAGAGAGATAATCCCTCCAGAGTGTATGGGGTCTTTACCCAGGGTCTCCTCCCAACTGGACATGCCCAGAACACTTCACCAGGAAGGTGTCCAGGAGGCACCCTAACCAGGTGCCCGAACCACCTCAAGTAGCTCTTGGAGGACATGGAGGAGCAGTGGCTCTGCTCTTTCCTGGATTTCTAATCTCCTCACCCTGTTTTTAAGGGTGACACCCTGTAGAGAAAGCTCATTCCCACGTATATCCGCAATCTCATTTTTTTTGGTCACTACCCAAACCTCATGACCAGGTGAGAGTTGGAACATAGACTGACTGGTAAACTGAGAGTTTTGCCTTCTGGCTCAACTCTTTCTTCAACAAAACAGTCCGGTACAGAGTCCACTTCACTGTGGATGCTGCACGACCCGCCTGTCAATCTATCGCTCCCTGTAACCCTCACTCGTGAATCAGACCCTGAGATACTTAAACTCCTCCACTTGAGGCATGGACACCTTCCCAACCTGGAGAGACTACTCCACCTGTTTCTGGTTGAGTATCATGGTCTCAGATTTGAAGGTGCTGATTCTCATCCTGGCCGCTTCACACTCGGCTGCAAACTGGTTCAGTGGGAGGTGGACTTCCTGGATAGCCGTTAGGAACGAGCCCAGTACACCATGCTCTCAGCGTGATAGGACTCTTTCTTCAGCTTTACAACCGACAGGTGGACCTGTCGTGTCCACCACTGGGTACAGGGATTGTTCTCAAACAGCGTATATAACACACTGTGCTATTGAAAAGCATCTCCATCTTCATGGCTGCTACAATACTACATGTAAACATCTCTGTTACTTCTGTAGGCAGTTGTAAGCCAGATTTTTGCAGCACATCAAGTATTTCACTATCTGTCAAAGTTTTTGTATCCACATTTTACAACAGGTGAAGTAGAGCACAAATATTGGAAGAGAAAAGATTCTTTATCTTATTTGAGCATGATTAAATTTACAATGGGTCCTGGGTAATTTGTTCTTTTTACATGAGCTCCTGTTGTTTTCTAAACAGATCCACCATTTCAGTGTTATTCCTCTTACACCTCCCATGATAAAATTGCAGACTGCATTACCTACTGATTTTTGTTAACTTGGCACTCTGCTGATTAATTTTAGTTCTGTCTGAATACAAATTTCTGATTTTCCAGAAATGTCATCTCATGTTGGAAAAAAATGGTTGTTGCTATTAACCATATTTAGTCAAAAAAATTATATTTGAAGAGTCACTCAGCCATCTACTTGGTCTGGATAGAAAAGTTATGTATATACACTACTTTTTTTTTTTTATTGACAAAAAATATTACCAACTTCTGCACCCAGGATTAACAATTAACCTGTAAATCCTATATTCAGTTATTCTGGAGCCTCAATATTCTAAATGAACATGACTGTGTAGCCTGCTTGGGTAAGATGCTTGAAGTTTTCTGTTAATTTTGGCCTTTTTAAAGGTTATGCAAGTGGTCATATACACTACTTCTGAGGCTGATTTATACACAGCTACAGGTACAAGTCATTAAATCACTGTGAGGTCCTTACAGATCTGATGGGATGTGCTGTTAAGCTAAGACAACTGTCAGTTATGGTTTATATTCAAACTGATACATAATACAATAGACACTTGAGGATAATAGTGAGAATTTATAAATATGTGTATGAGTGAATGAACAATAACTGTGATCTTATAGTCAGGTGACCGACATCTGGGTTCATATAAAAATCCACCCCACTAGAAACTGGCTCATCCTGTACAGTTTCATCACTGAGAAGATGTGTAAAATTACAAATGTCCTCTGATAAACTAATCCAGCATGAATTGGGCTTTTAACACTGTCAACGCACCTCTAAGTGAGTAGGATGAGGAAAAACAAAGGGAAGATGGAAATGGCCCCACACTTCTCCAATCAGCAAATGTCCACCGAGTGTCGATTTCAGTATTGATTTTACTGATAAACATGTCAACTCCTGCCCCCTATGATATCAAACTTATTGATGTTTCTGTTCTGTGATATTTACAGCAAAAATTGTCAGTTTTCTTGAATTATTCTATGCAAAAAAATAAATCTTTAACAATTTGTGAAATGAATGAATACCCAAGTTACACCTGCTCATTCAGCAGACATTTTTTTATGCCTGCTCTTTATTTATTTAGGCTAACTAACGTTGGCCTATATTCTGCTTAGTAACTCTGAGTTGATCATGTTTTATAATCATGCCTGCCCATCCATTTAGCAAAGTACTGTCTAATAAATTTGCAGCCTCTTTAAAACTGCTAAACATTTCAAATCAAATCAGTACTTAAAAGCTCAATATTATCAACAGTTAACAGCAGCAACATTTGGTTAGTCAGCCCTAACTGCTTAATGTGATTAGATTAGATGTTTGTGTAGGTCATAGTTTAAGAATATTGAATTTAATTACTTGACCACTTGTAAAGGAGGCAAGTAAGGAGTGATGCAGGATCTGCAGTCTTTTCACAGTGTTGTTGAAGCTATAAATGAAATGCCTCAAATTGCTCTTCGTACAATATCTTTCAGTCACTTACACAATGCAGTGTGATGTCGTCCATGGAAATGTTCTCTCAGTATAGTTGATCTCAGATATTTGTATGTTAGGGCTGTGTTGACTAGCATTACTCTGTTATGGATTCATTGGTATTTGTTGCTAGCTAGCAGTAGTTTGTAAGTGGAAAGATCAATCGGTGATGTAATCTGTCTGTCAGCTGTCTTGTTTCCCCTTCAGGTTGCAATTTTGCATGACCAGACAACTGCCTATGTAGGCATTGCAGAACAAGCTTTCCAAAGAATATTTAAATGAGATTTTAAATGAACTTGCATAAATCATACACAGCCATAGATAAAGAAATATATAACTATAAAACAAGCCTTTTTAGAAACGTTTTAACACAATGTGATCTCCATCCACATTTTAGATCATTTTCAGTCAGGAAACATTAATATATAGCTCCTATATAATAGCTAGTGGGGTCAAAAATCCTTGAATGTGCTTTTAGTCATGCTCTCATATTTCATGTTTTGTTCATACTCCCACGTGATCTGTCTGTTTTGTTTTTAGCTGGCCAGATGTTCAGTATTCACCCTTAAAACTATGTAAATAGATCAAATTATATATATACAAATGGTTTAAAGTCCAAGAATTCATAGATATTGTTAATGACTTGTATCAGTCATAATTGGTGAATGTAATACAGTGAAGTTTTGCAGTATGTAACTCGCAGTGAGAGTTAGCTAAGCTGAAGCTGAGCCTACTCGCAGCAAGGCTAGATGACAAACGATGGGAAAAGTCAATATTTCTCAATATTATTATTATTATTATTATTGTTATTATGGAAGTTTGCTCAACCAATCCACATGTGTTTTGTGGATTTGAAGAAAACATTTGACAGTGTCCCTCGAGGTATCCTGTGCTCTGTGAATATGGGATACTGGGCTCATTGCTAAGGGCTGTCCAGTCCCTATACAAATGAAGCAGGAGCGTGGTCTGCTTTGCCGTCAGGTCAGACTGGATATAGTCTCTTTTTTTTGTTGTTGCTTTGGATACACATTTTACATATTTACATTGAAAAGCTCATTAATCTGCAATTACATATCTTTGCATTAGGGATGTGCATCTCCATCCCTGAAGTCAATACATCATAAATGATCCAGTACATTAAGTATACACATGAAGCATCTGCTAATCTACAGTATGTGAAGTAGTGTGATTTGATTTAACACAACACAATTCTGCAATATGATGCAAAAGATAAAGATGCGGTGTGTAATTCAGTATTAGTTCTTTTCCACCAACAAGGAAATGTCACCATTCCGGTTCGTGAACCTAAATTTGAGCCATTCTGTGCATTTCAACTAACAAAAAAAGGTTCACGACCCTGAAAAATTCATTCGCAGTGGGAACCAAAGAATTAGTGGTCCTTTTTCGGCACAAACCATGACATCTGTGGTCATGTGTAGTTGTGTATAGAGGGAGTCAGAAATACTAAACAGACTGATTTATTTATTTTTTTAAATAACTACATACACACACTTGTTTTTGTGTGTTTTTAAATATATTGTTCAAAGTTAATAATAGCACTTTACATTTTACTGCAGTATATTTACATACACAACTACCTTTTCTACTCTTTTAAAGGCACAGTATGTAATATTTCGGGTTATCTTTTAGCAGAAATTAATATAATCACTAATAAAAATGATTAAAAACGCATCTAATCATTATAAATAAGAAGTCGTTTGATTATTTTACCTTAGAATAAACAGCTTATATCTACATTGGTCGCGGGTCGAACACCGACTGAGGCTGCCATGTTGCATCGCCATGTTTCTCCAGTAGTTCGAAAAGGACAAACAAGGCTAGCAACAACCGTTTGTGTTGTAATGACGAATTAGCCTGGTCCAAAGTTCTATTCCCTCTGGTAGCACATTTGACATTTCGGTGGAATTTGTGCAATACAGATTTTAAGTCTGCATGATTGAAGTCCCCAGCTGCAATAAAAACACTGTCTGGGTGTGCTATGAGGCAGTTGTTGATGCTACTGTGTACTCGTACTAGTGCTAGCTTAGCATTAGCGTCCGGTGGAATGTAAACAGCACAAATGGGCGGCAATTTGGCTTAGTGGTTAGCACGTTCGCCTCTCAGCGCTGAGGTCTTGGGTTCGAGTCTGCATCTGAGTGGAGTTTCCATGTTCTCCCCGTGTCCGCGTGGGTTTCCTCCGGGGACGCCGGTTTCCTCCCACAGTCCAAAAAAAAACATGGAGATCAGGTGGATTGGATACTCTAAAAATGACCCTGGTGTGTATGAATGAATATATGTATGTATGTATGTATGTATGCCCAGATATGGTTGGCACTCTGTCCTGGGTGATCCCTCTAGTGCTCGATGCAGTCCTCCAGGTGGACGGTCGCTTCCGGTTGAGAGTACGCTGTGCGTGACTGGCTGCCGCTTCTCACCGGAGTGTGTGTATGAAGTGTGTTGATTGTAAAGCGTCCTTGGGTGTCTAGAAAGGCGCTATATAAGTATAATGTGTATGTATGTATGTAGGTAAATGTAAACAGCAGTAAACTCACGGGGGAGATGGAACGGTCAGCACTTTAGCTGTAAAAGTTCTGCATCTGGACTGCGCAGCTTATCCACTACCGTGCTGTTGGTGCACCAGGAGTTGGCGATGTAGATGCTCAGGCCCCCGCTGAATCCGCTGTCCTGTCAGTTCGGTAGACGGTGCGGCCCGCTAACTCGATAGCAGCATCTGGAATGGAGCTGTCTATCCAGGTTTTGGAGAAAATCATGCAGTAGCAGTTGTTCAAGGCTTTCAGCGTGGACAATTGCAGTCGAATCTCGTCCATCTTAATCCTGATTGACCGCGCATTAGAAAGGAAGATGGTAGGAAGCGGTGGTCCAAACGGCCTAGCTTTCAGCCTTGCCCAGACGCCCGCCCACTTGCCTCTCTTCTGCCCCCGCTCACAGCGCTTCCTCCTCCGGCTCGCTGTTGCGGGTGACCCGGTTTTTGGTCTGATGATCTCCGAAGGGATGGAGTAGTGTCCGATCGGCAGGTACTATGCACCGTGATTAAGTTCTAATAGTTTAGTCCGACTATATTGAAGTGCAAGGGTGCTATAACTGTGCGTAATAATAAAAACTATCACCAAAAGAACATAAAAACTACTAAAAAGTTTGATACTCCGGGCCACTGCGTCTCTGCACGCCGCCATCTCCATAAAAGCCTTAGTTGCTCATGTCCACTGTGAGAGACATAATCTAAAAGAAAAAATCCGGAAACCAAAATGTATAATTTTTTAAATAATTTAATTGTGTTTTACTGCTGTAAATAAGTATTTGAACACCTGCCAATCAGCAAACATTCTGACCCTCAAAGACCTGTTAGTCCACCTCTAAAAAGTCCACCTCCACTTATTATTCTAAATTAGAAGCACTGGTTTGAGGTTGATAGCTGCATAAAGTCACCTGCTCGCCTCACACAATCAGTAAGACTCCAACTACTAACATGGCTAAGACCAAAGAGCTGTCCACAGACACCAGAGATAAGATTTAAACTTCCACAAGGCTGGAAAGGGCTACGGGGCAATTGCCAAGCAGCTTGGTGAAAAAAGATCAACTGTTGGAGCAACTATTAGAAAATGGAAGAAGCTAAACATGACTGTCAATCTCCCTCTGACTGGACCAGGGGTGTGTTAAGCCCTCTGCTCTACACCCTGTTCACCCATGACTGCTCTGCCTCTTCTTCCTCCAATCTGATCGTCAAGTTCGCAGATGACACCACTGTCCTCGGCCTCATTAGCAACAGTGACGAGAGGGACTACAGGCTCGTCTTAAGTTTGCCCATGACCATTTGGATGATCCAGAGGAGTCATGGGAGAAAGTGCTGTGGTCAGATGAGACCAAAATAGAACTTTAGTCTTAATTCCAATCGCCGTGTTTGGAGAATGAAGAATGATGAGTACCATCCCAAAAACACCATCCCTACTGTGAAGCATGGGGGTGGGAGCATCATGTTTTGGGGTGTTTTTCTGCACATGGGACAGGACGACTGCACTGTATTAAGGAGAGGATGACCGGAGCCATGTATTGCAAGATTTTGGGGAACAACCTCCTTCCCTCAGTTAGAGCATTGAAGATGGGCCGTGGCTGGGTCTTCCAACATGACAATGACCCAAAGCACACAGGCAGAATAACCAAGGAGTGGCGCCGTAAGAAGCATATCAAGGTTCTGGAGTGGCCTAGTCAGTCTCCAGACCTAAACCTTATAGAACATTTTTGGAAGGAGCTCAAACTCTGTGTTTCTCATTGACAGCCCAGAAACCTGACTGATCTGGAGAAGATCTGTGTGGAGGAATGGGCCACAATCCCTGCTGCAGTGTGTGCAAACCTGGTGAAAAACTACAGGAAACGTTTGACCTCTGGAATTGCAAACAAAGGCTACTGTACCAAATACAGTGTACAAAAACATTGATTTTCACATGTGTTCAAATACTTTTTTGCAGCAGTAACACACAAATAAATTATTAAAAAATCATACAATGTGATGAATCATACATACAGATTTTTTCTTTTAGATTGTCTCTCACTGTGGACATGCACCTAAGATGAAAATGTCAGACCCCTCCATGATTTCTAAATAGGAGAACTTGTAAATTCGCAGGGTGTTCAAATACTTATTTTCTTTACTGTGTGTCCACTTTGTGCTTTTATATACACAATTTGTTCTGTGTTTGCGTTTCGGAGACAAACGAATGTTTGTAACAACAGTAAAAACACTAACTGCTAGTCCATAACACTCTGACATTTTCTCATTTCTGTTTTCTGCGGCTGTGCAATGCCTTCTGTTGATGACGTATGCTATGATGTATCATTGGTTCCATTAAAACTGGTGGAAATGTGGGCTGGTTCACTGAAAAGCACCAAAGTTTTTATAAGAATGAACAGAACCAGTTCAAGAACCAGGGTGGTTCTTGGTGGAGAAGCACTAGTTATTTCTGTGGTTCTTGGGCAAGTGCAATTTTTACTTCATCTTTGTTTCACTCTAGTACACAGTAAACATCTCATTTATGCTGTGACTTCTAAAAACACTTGGCCCTTTCACCAACATGCCTTTTCACAAGTCCTTTGTAGTGCAAAAAAGTGACTGTGACAAAAGGTTAAACCAGGTCCGGAGTTTGTCTTCAGCCAGTTCTTTCCTGTTCTTTATCTTCAGGTGCACATTCATAACACCTTACACATTGAACAGTTTAGAGATGACCAGGATTAACAATAGTGCAACATGCTGTGACTGCTGTCAGCAGAGGTTGTTCTTTAACGCTGTAAGATTGAACATCTTTACAAATACAGAAGTCTGTAGTGTCAGATATTTCCTTAGAGCGAGTAGAGTTGCTAATCAGTGCTGCAGGAAAACATTGTGATACTTCGCTCATCAGTCTTCTTGCTAGAGGTATTTGCTGAGGCTAGCCAGAGCTTAATCTGAGGGGGAGGCAGACATCTCCACATTCACATTATCTCTCTGCTCCAGTTGAGTGTTTCAGCTCATTGTACTGCATGTATTTTATAGTGCAATGGCCTATTTTTCAGATTGAATATGTCATGTTAAATTGCCAGTCTTTCTTGGAAAAATGCCTCCAAACAACAATTCAGAGTAGTCCATGAAATTTGACAAGAATTGGCCAGTGGAGATGAAAACACAGGAGAAATATTTTAAGATTAATTGGTCTAAAAAAATAAACATTTGGTCACAATTTAGTGGCCACATAAAACAAAGGCATGGGGACTCTAAACTCTTTATTTATTTATATTTAATTATTTTAATGATGTATACTGAGTACATCCTAAATTGTATCCACACACTTTTCCACACTATGCACACTTTTCCAGATATTATTCCAATGCATTGATGCAAATCTGGGATTTTTACCATCCATGGTTGTATAGAATTACCAAACATTTTAGGGACAGTTACAACTAGCATCTACCTCTATTACCATTATCCCCACATTTGGAATAACTCCACTTATTGCCGAGTTATTAATCAGTGGTAAGTACTGGAAGTTTAGAGCTGTCCGGGCTGCCTGTATATTATTAATCTTGCTTGAACGTTTTTCAACTTAGAGTCTTATTTTGTGAGTTTCATGGGACATTAATGCAACTGGACACTTTACTAGGGTGGTGAAGAGATAAGACCCTGTAATTATCCTATTTTCCTGGACTCTGATCTCTTCTTCCCACCCCCATGTGTTTGCGTATTCCCTTGCTTTGCTGTGGTTCAGAAGTTTGGTTTCAGTATTGGTTTCCTGTTTTGATGATTGATTTTACTATTGATTTTTTTATTTCTTTCTCTTTGGAGACTTTCCTGACACCAACACTCCTTTTTTCATTTTCCGTCTGCTTTCATCATTTTCATTACATATTATCGGTAGTTTGCTAGGGACTGATGTTTGATTTAGCTTTACTTCTCGCTGTTTTTGCATTACTGGCATATTGTAGAATGACTCCAATTGACCCGTGTGTTTATGTATGGTAAAAGTTGTTTTCAGAAGTTTCAGATTTTCAGTTTTAATATTTGATGCGTCTGTGTTTTAAGAGTTGTGTCTGTGGTAGCTAATGGAACAATATTTGAGTCTTGAATCTACTCATCTTTTCACTGAAGACAAAGGTTGATGCAACTTTACTGTACACTTTTGCTAGACTGCCATTAAGTTATCTGTTAAATCAGATTTGATCTCCTCCTCCTTGCACTGTGTTTATAAAAGAGGGCTTATTAGTCTGTTAGATTCATGTTGGTACTGCACTGAGTAGACTAACATTGGTTCTCTTGTTAATATTGAACAATTGAACTGATTACAAACCATTACACTAGGGATGCACCGATACCACATTTTTTAAAACCGAGTACGAGTACAAGTACTTACATTTAAGTACTTGCCGATACCAAGTACCAATAAGAGTACTAATAAATATCAATACTTACAATTAAAATGAAACTGAGCCTGTATGTGTGTCTTATGGCTCCAGTTAGATGTGTTTGTGATCTATTTAATCTAAACACCTAAGATAATGATAACGGATTACACATTTCCCCTTTATACACTGAAACATTCAAAAATGAAACATATCAGATATACATAATCATCACCGTTAGCCAACTAGCTAGCTACATTGTTAGCTTACCTTTTTGTAAAGCTCGTGGTGGTGAGAACTGAGGACCTCTTGAGGTTAGTAGTGCTTTTCCCAGTTATTTTACATCCTCAAACTTTGCTCTGTTTTGTTTTGCAAAAGTGAAATTACTCCATAATTCGCTTCTTCTTTTCCGTCGAAGCTGTGGCAGTGACGTCAGCACGTTGTGTTGTTAAACTTCACCACTGTGACTGTGGAGCTTAGCGTGCTTTGAGAAAGTCAGACGTGCTGCAGGTTTATTTTAAAAAGCGGATTACTGGACAAAAACATTTTGTCATTCAGTGACATTTTCGTTTCGTTTTTATTGGTCAAAGAAAAGTCTAATACTTTTAGTCATAGTTTTCGTTTTAAAATATTAGTTTTTGTTTAGTTTTCGTCTCGTTTTCGTCGTTAAAAAATGGTCGTCAACGAATATTTTTCGTCATAATTATCGTTAGCGAAATTAACACTGCTTTTGTCACCTTCATTCACCTGGAAATACCTCCACACCGCGGACATAGCTGCTCCTTCTCTACTACCGGGCTGGTTAAAGTCATGCTGCCGTTAGGTGGCTTGTTCAGCTTGACTACTGTACGTAGTCGTCGTCTTCTTTTTTAAATTTTATTTATTTATTTATTTTTGTGGCACAAACTAATACTGTCTGTTAGAAGGAAACGAATCAGATCCTGTAGTATCGGAGCACTTTTATGAATACGAGTACAAGTACACGCACATGGTGTCGGACAGATACCCGATGCTGGTATCTGTGCATCCCTACATTACACTGTATAGTAAAGGATGATATGAAGACACTGAAGACACAGGAATTAATTTCTAAGTTTCTCACTGGTTATACATTTTGGACGCAGCTGTGGCCTGGTGGTTAGGTACCCGGTTTTGTGACTAGAAGGAAACCCCTGGTAGGACACAACAGAAGTGCCTTTGAGCAAGCCATCTAAACCCCAACTAATCATTTGCTGTTGATATGGCTGCCCACTGCTTCAGGCACATGTGCTCACTGCCCCTAGTGTTTTTATTGTGTTTCACTGTGTGGCCGGGTTAATGCTAAGGTCAGATCCCTCATTGGTCAGTGGTTTTTCTCTTTGCGTTTAGTGTTTTGCAGCATTTATTTACTTGTAATTGAATCATTACAGCAATTTCCTTACAATTCTTCACAACCTCAGAGTTGGCTGAAGTACCTTTTCTGGGCAGTGTTTCAGTTCTTGACCTTGTTCATGCCCCTCAGTTCCTGCTAGTATGTAAAGAATAAAAAATGGATTGGTAATTAAAATATATTGAATTCAATTATTAGTGTATGTATTGTGCTGGGCGATAAAACGATATCGATTTTTTTTCACAATAATTTTTTCCTCGATGACGATGATAATCCGGGACAATAGAATTAAATAAGCATTAATGTTCATTTCCATTTCACGTCTAAGCAGCTTGTGGGTGATTTCAGAAGTCTGATACTGCTGCTTGTTAGCTCCTCCTCACCAGCGCCACCAAAACGCAATGTTGTGTTTAGACAAGCATGTGATTGGAGGAGAGTGTAGTGGGGCCAGGCGAGAGAGCACGAAGGTGCTGTGTGCTCGTCTGTTTGTGTGAGAAGGGGAAGGAGGGGGGCTCGCTGTGTGTGTGTGCGTGCGTTCATGCGTGCGTGCGTGTCAGCCCGAGTGCTAGCATTAGCCTGTTAGCTTGGCTCTATAGCCTGTTGTTAATTTGGAGTGGCTGCAGCTGACAACAATCATTGTAAGTTTCAACAATAAAGCGACGACTGTAAACGTCTTTCTCGTCCATCCTTTCATCGCGTCCAGCCGGACGCTACAATATTATGTTCTGGCAATAAACAATTTAATATTTTAAATAGCAGCATTTCATTTATTTAGTCTGATGTTTTTAGAAAGACATTGTTAAAACTATGACAGTATTAGAAAATGTAATATTGTGATAATTATTGAGATTGATCAATATAGAAAAATTCATCATGATAAAATTTTTGGCCATATCGCCCAGCTCTAATTTATTGTAATGTGGCAGCGTTCTAATCCATAGTTCAGATTCTTTGTCACTGATGTACCAAGATTTTGTGATGTTTTGGTTTTACATCTGTTTCAGGATGACTCTCCTACTTTACTTTCAGCTGACTGATGTAAGGAGGAGCTAAGGCAACACTAGGCCCCATGTAGAGACAGCTGTCTGTAGCTTTGCTGAACCCCGCACCCCAACCCCCACTCCATTTTGTATGTGTGCCCAAGTGTCAGACTCCACTGCACACATTCCAGACAGAGAGAGGATTAGCAAGCAAAGGAAAGCCACAGGACCACAGCAGAGCATTTGTCTCTCTCTCTTTGCACTTAAATGCACACACACTGACCAGAGTTAAGCTCTGTCCACCCCCACTTTCAGCGCCACCTGAGAGCAGTGAGGCATGGGGAGGACAGCTGGCCAGTTCCATGACCCCTCCACCTCACCAATAAATCTGTACACAACAGGACACTATTTTAACGCTGGGGTACTTCTTTGTAAGAAGTGATTTTGGCCTCTGACCATTTCAATTAGTTTAAAAACACCTTTCTGTGGGTTCACATACTTGAGGTTCACCGGTAGAATAACCAAAGTCTTGTCTGCCTGTCTACTGGACTGTGGTACTGACCCTCTGTCTATTCAACACCTATATAAAAATAGTCTCTCTACACTTTTCTAAATGCTGATACAAAGCTGAAGCTCATTTCTTTTTCAAGAGCCCTGTGATGATGCCATATGATTCATGTGGTTGGATACAGTGGGGAGATTTTCCTCCAGGCTGTTTTTGACGTTTGTGGCTTTGCCTGTTTTTAAGAGGCTGATCAAACAATACAGTGATTCTCTCTTAGGACTCCGGGAACTCCCTCATGACTAGTTGCCATGACACTGAGAGGTATCAGTTACATAATTAGCTTGGCACGCCCTTTTATCAGAGTCAAATTAAGTTCCACAATTCTTGGTCACAAGATCTCTAGGAAAATATTCAACATGTACTTATTGACCAGTCAGAAATAAAAAGCTGAGGAGTGTCTATGCCAGCTGTGTTTAAAAGCATGTCATGTTTAATGAGCAAGTACAATTTTGTACTAGCCTACTTGCATGTAGTCATGCAAGTGAAGTTTGTGTTTGGGGGGGGGAGGATTACTGTTCTACTGGATGTGATTGCCACTACTTCACATGACCTGGTCTTGGAAATAAAACCTGAATTTTAGCAGGTTATCATAATTAACAAACCAGAAAGTTGAAGAATTGTCACGCTAATTAGCTAAGCCAAATGTGAGCATTACATATCATGCTAATGTAATTTGATTACGGTTTATTGAAAACATTGGCTCCATAGTGAAGATATTATTGGTTATTTTTGAAAATGACTATTTTTAAAATAAAACTTACATAGATCTCACACAGCCTTGTGATGCCTGATCACTAATAAGCATTGTCTATGCAGCACGTTTTCATATTGTAAACACTCTTCAGAAACTCTGAATCCCTGATCCCTTGGCGGTAGAAATAATTCAGCATTTTACAGTGTGTTACTCAAGCTCTTCCTGGGGAGATGGAGTGTTTTACAAAATGACTAAACACAGCCCCAGTCATCGAGAAGACTGACTGACAGTATGCCACTGCAGAGGGAAAATGTGTGTGGAGTTCAGAAATACTGCCGTTATCCTTGAAGGCAGCCACCTCTGAGCATCTGGGCTACTAAGTCGGGGGGAGATACTGAGTAGGTGTGAACAGAGGCAGGCTGTGTGTCTGGGCACACAGGATGTCTTTGTGCATGGCGGAGCTGCATGGGCATTGGTGACACTAGCATTTGTGTAAAGAAGGAAAAGGTCTGGAGTTTGTTTTGGCCTAAGTCAGGGGAAGGTCAGGATGAAAAGGGCAGACCTGTTGATTATTGGAAGTTAAAGCAGAAGTTTTTAGATTAAAATGATAAAACTTTTAATTAAATAATTGACGACACACCTTTTATATACACTCACTGTCCAATTAATCACCTGTTTGTCATTTAGGTGCACTTTGTAGTTCTACAATTACAGACTGTAGACCATCCGTTTCTCTGTATACTTTAGCGTCCTGTTATCCTCTTCTTCAGTGAATCAGGGCCATCACAGAGCTGGTATTGTTTGGGTGGTAAATCACTCTCAGCGCTGCAGTGACACTGATGCGATGGTGTGTTGCTGAGACAATCTGCTGAGTTGCTGATGTTTTTAAACACCTCACTGTCAATCATCACCGACCAAAACTTTCCATTCAACAGCATCCTGTGACCACCACTGAATGACTTGATAATGACCCTGATACCATTATATATTATAGATAATACCTGTGCAGCAACAGATGAACTACTGTCTCTGACTTCACATCTACAAGGTACAACAACACTGTAGGTGTATCTAACAGAGTGGACAGTGAATGAACATGGCTTTTCACATCTGCAGGAGGTCTGCTGTGTCTGATCCACTCATACCAGTGCAACACACTAACACACCACCACCGCATCAGTGTCACTGTAGTACTGAGAATGATCCACCACCCAAATAATTCCTGCTGTGTATTGGTCCTTTTGGGGTCCTGACCAATGAAGAACAGGATGAAAGGAGTCTAACGATGTATACAGATAAATAGATGGACTACAGTTTGTAATTGTAGAACTAAAAAGTGCACCTATATGGTGATTGGAGCTGATAAAATTGACAGTGAGTGTTGATGGATGTATGTATGTATGTATGTATGTATCCCACCCTGCATAAGATCGTCACGTATTGTGACTTGTGAGAATAATTAGCGAAAGCCTTGAATTGACATCAGCCCTTTCTGTTGGGGAAATACTGAAAATGTTTCACATGTGTATTTTATGAATCCCATCTTGGGACTCCACAAAAGCGGCCATATTGAACACCTGATCAAAGTAGTGTGTTTATAGAGATGTTCCACAACCACTCAGATTTAACCTCATTCAATTCCAGTGTGAGATTAAGCTATTTTTAAATATTACTGCACGACTTGCATCTGGGCTCAAGGCTGCTCTTGCTGTTGCATCTTGAACCAAACACAAGACTTTGAATAGAAGAAGAACAAAGAACAAAGACCTCCTTCAAAAAAGCAAAACCTGATGTTTTTTTTCATCTTCAACTGTAGACCATTCACTTGGGAATAGATTTCCCAGAAGGCAATTTGTTTTGCTTTCCTTAATTCAGACCGTGTCATGCACACTGTACTCACCATTGAAATTCTGTTTCGTGAAATTCTCTGTTTACGTGAAATCTCTATCACTCTTACTGATAATGTGGTGAGTTTGCTTCCTGTTTTAAGCCATTGGATAAGAAATATAATTCACAAGACCCTGTCATCATCATGAACAAGATGCTTTCATGTAGTTTTGTGGCCTGTGGCTGAATGTTTCTCATGATGAGTTGTAAGGGCTCTGGAACTGGATGGCACGAATGCAGCAAAGACTAATTCTTTCTGTAGTGCCTCACTTAAAGATCACTTCCACACTGTCTGTCCAGAGGAGAAACTAGCTGTAAGAACTGTTTGTATTTTGTCCAAATGATCTAATTTAATTAAGCATATATAGTCTTGACCCAGCCACTTGCCAGTTATACTCTCATTGACCTGGAGACACAACTGAGAAGTGATATGCCTGGTAATTAAATCACAGTGACGATTGTGAATCAAACACATTGTTTATTGTAGTACAAGTTGATGTTGATTGGCTTTCTAATGAAGTCACCCTGATCCTGCAATGAACCAGAATATCAGATTTACCGGATATAGCAAAGTATGTTCAGCATCATTGGGCAGTGAGCCTGCATGCAAAGAAGAAATGTCTCTCGTGCAGAAGTCAGCCATCTGTTCTGACAAAACTCAGATGCATTGTTTACTGCAGAGAATTTCAAATCAGTATCTGAGGGGATACAAAAGATAAAACACTCAAACACCCACATGCACACATTGCATCAGGGAGAAAATAAAGGATGACTCTGCTTACAGGGTGTTGATCAATGTGCCATGCTAAGTTGACCAAGAGAGAAATATTTCTACATACAGAGGATGAGATTCTTAACTGACTGGTCACTGAGTTTGTCTGTCTTATTCTTTTATATAAGCACTTATAGTACAAGCTCAGTTAATGCAATGACAGTTAACCACACACTGCTGACTGAACCACTTGACTTCAGGGCTACTTTAGAGCACAACATAACACAAGTATTCAGTTGGAGCATACACTTAAAAGAAAGACATCAGTTGTGAACCAGGATGCATAAATCACAATTATGTAATGTGTAACCCAGGGATGCCAAAGTCCTGCTCCTGGAGATCCACCACAGTTCAGATTAAATACACTGGAAGTCTTGATATTCAAATGACCCTGAAAACCTTCATTACCTGGATCAAGTGTGTAAGAAAGAGGTTGGAGCAAACCTCTACAGGGTGGTATATCTTTGGGCACCCTTATGATTTGGGCACCCTGGTGTAATATTTTTATTACTTTCAGTATTTTGTAGACTATTGTGATATTAATGTGAATGTATGCATGTTTGTGTACATTTGAATATTTGTAAAGCATTAACCCCTTGATGTGATTGTGTTTTGGCTAATATTTCAGCCAAGTGGCCATTATTGTCAGTCACCTAAGTTAGAAAGTCTGTACTTCACAGATTGATTAAGCTAGAACGTAAAGGTAAAGATTCTCATATGAATTTGTGTTCATCCAGAGCCTTCATTCAGGCTCCAAAATGTGTTGTATTATTTGTAGTTGTGCTCTATCCCATGGAGTATTTCAGTGTATTATTATTTAGACAGCTTTTCTTACTATATGTGACCACGCCTGGGAAAACCGGCCAAAGTCCATATTTTTTTCAAATACAAGTTCTATGCATATTTGGAAAGAGTAAAGTTAAAGAAATCCTCACCTAAAAACTTCAGCCAATTATACTAATACAATTATATTTTCTGAGATATAGCATACAGAAACTCAACTCTGTTTGTGTCACAAGACATTAATAAATCAAAAATGAACAGTTAATACAAACTAATTCAAATCAATCAGAAATTGATACTGAAAGATGACCCTGGCTACAGTCATCTGACCTGTTTTCGTTTGGTGGATGGATACATGAGCTCAAACACATTTCTACAACGAAGAAAAGTAGTTCAGGACCTGAATGACACTCAACAAGCTTGTTTAGCCCTACAGTAGAAGTAGGTCTACATTAGGATTCGAGAGGTCAAGGAAACCCATTTTTCGGGTAAAGTCTGCAAATTCAGTGAATGGCTTGATGCACAAAAACAAGTTTTGTTTTTTTTTTAATAAATAAAAACATGTACAACAACAGGGCAGCCATGGCCTAGTGGGAAGGATCTGGTCTTGTGACTGGAAGGTTGCCTGTTCGATCCCTACACAGGACATGACTGAAGTTCCCTTGAGCAAGGCACCTAACCCCCTAACTGCTCCCTGGGCGCCGGTGGATAAGGGCTGCCCACCGCTTTGGACACAAATTCTCACAGACTAGTGTGTGTGTGTGTGTGTTTCACTGCACGAATGGGTTAAATGTGGAGGTCAAATTCCGTTCTGTGAAAATCACATTGGCAAATTGGTTCATCTTAATAGATATTTGACACTATTATCTTTCATTTACAGTGATAATACCTAGCGGCTAATTTTTGTCGCTAATATAAATGATAGTCTAAGTTGCCCAGAGACTTTGGCCGGGTTTTCCCAGACAGGGTCACATATGTCTGTCTTTGTGTTGAAAAAAATGTTTCAGTCAAGGAGTAAGTGCATAAATTTCAGTCAGACTGGGAAAACTTTGCTGGAAGCTTGGAATTTTTGGTACAACTTTTTGGCAACTAACATGCGTTCTCTCATTTTTTCTCTTGCATACACCAGCTATGCTGTCAGAATCAGAGCTGTGTTAAAGTAGAATGAATGTTAGTTTCATATGACTGTGTTGATTTGACTGGATATTATTTGTAATCGCTTAAGCTCTCGCTAGAGCATTTGAATCATATAATCAGATGAAGTGCATAAAAGATTAATCTTTCGCTATCACAAGAAGTTGAGTCACATTTAGTCTGGACTCAGCTCAAGTCCTGCTCTGCAGCTTAGCCAGTTGTTCATATTGGCTACACGCTCCAGAATTTCAGCTAAGGTTAGATGGCCACAAAAAAAGAAATAAATAATGCTTAGTATTTCTCAAGTTTGACTGTGAACTCTGTGCTTGATGGGCCTGTACAGTGAAGCTTCTATTACAGGTTATATGTTCTTTAAAGATTAGGAGATAACACTACTCTCCAGTGTTTAAACAACATTGAAATGAGCTACAGAACTTATCATTTTTTATCATCATCATTTGGTGACTGATGACAGCAATTTCTGTATAAGAGCATCAAGATACACTGTGATGATGCAACATACCAGATGTGCAACAAGCATTTATTAAATTAATGTTCAGTATTTTTCTTGAAAGTAACAGCGATAATAATTACTATAATGAATAAAGTTCTTGGAACGTCCAACTTCAGTTTTGCATGCTAAAAACTTCAGCGATTCTGAATGCATAAATGGAAGAGCTTCTAAGGCCTGTGTTGTATTCACTCTGAGGTGCTGGTTAAAGCACTGGGTTGAGTAAAAAATCCACCTTTTAGTAATAACTGCAATAGCACAGGTCAGTATAAGGACACACTGTCCCACACGTGTGAGAGCATGTAGCTGTAAAATGAATTGGGAATAACAAAGTTGTCGCTACCATGCCACAGGTCACATATGAGCTGTCATAGAACCTCCACAACATTACCTGTGAATCCTCTGAAGCTATGCAGATCTGGGGCTGGTTAGTACTTGGATGGGAGACTTCCAAAGAAAGCTTGTGTGTCTGCTGGAGGTTGTGTTTGTGGGCAACAAGCTGATATTCCTGTGATCAGTTTAAATCCCAGTGTCCCACTGAAGTAGCCTGGACACTACTATATAAATGGCCTCTTTTTTAGATAAAACATGACTGTATAAATTTCACATTGTTAATCACCCCCATCATGAAAAATATAAACAGCTTAGTCTCTACTCACCTCTCAGCTTAATAGCTAACATGAGGTGAGAGTTCTGGTGCAGACTGCCTGTTGTTCCAGGTGGGCACTGCACATCAGTGGTTATTGCAGTGATTCTCTAATGTCTGTCCCAAATGTTATTGTGGTTTGAGTGTCTAAAAGAGCACAAAAGAAACATCAATTGTTAATATGCAGAAGAACAACGTGTAGCCTGTGGTTCTGTAATACAAAGTGAATAGATCGATAAATCCCAGAGGAAAGTCAAATATCACAGCAGAATAAGTACAAAAAGAGAGCAGTAAACAAAACAAAAACAAAGTATTACTATAAATAGACGGAGAGATATAATACAATAAAATAACTTGAAGGAGTGATGTGCTGTCAGTTTAGTGTGATGCATACATTTTATGTACGTGATTACATTACATTATGACGGTATTATCACATCTAGTCCACTCAGAAGCCAGGTACAATATTAACAGTGACTGTGACTTGTAAACATCAGTAAACAGTGACATTGATACAAACCGGATTCCAAATAAGTTGGGACACTAAACAAATTGTTAAAAAAAAACAATGCAATGATGTGGAGAAGACAAATGTCAATATTTTATTTGTAATAGAACATAGATGACAGATCAAAAGTTTAATCTGAGTAAATGTAACATTTTAAAGGAGAAATATGTTGA
>BRDA01036139.1:0-21509 GCA_036984385.1 Crenuchus spilurus | reverse complement strand
TAGAGTAATTCAGTTACTAACTAAGTTACTTTTTTGAACAAGTAGTGAGTAACTATAACTAATTACTTTTTTAAAGTAACGTTCCCAGCACTGCTCAAATGTAAATGTAGTTGACCATTAAAGACATGTTTGACCTAATTAGTTTAGAAACAGAGGTATGAGGCTAATGTTACTAGCATATTCTAGATTTTGTATTCTGTCAGGTTTATATTAAGGTTATTCAACAGTTTGCAGATGGTTGCATATACATTTTAAGTGTGGCATCACAGTGCTTACACACTCTTAAAAGAGATGGTTCTTCAAGAGTTCTTTAGTAAAGAAAATGGTTTTATATAAAACCATAAACACTGAAATACTCTGGATGATGCATATATGCCTTTTGAAAATAGTTCTATAGCACCAAAAAGTTTCTTCTATCATTACAAGCTTGACATTGTGACTACAGCAGAATTTTTGGGGCTACTGTAGATAGAACCCTTTTCAAAATTCCTCATCAATCTGAAGAACCCTTTCACCATGCAAAAACCCCTTTATCCTTATTTATGAGTGTTCATGGTTCTATATAGAACCATTTTTTTTACTTAAGAACCCTTGAAAAACCACTTTTTAAGAGTGTAGCACAGGAAGAAGCAGAGACTATAGCAATTATAATTGGAACATAAAATAAGACATTTTTTAGAAAAGAGTTAAATCTGTTTGAGATAAACTGTACTATAGACTGTTGACAGACAAAACCACCGATGACACATCATTCTTCCGGAAATGTGGAAACTTGTGACATGATAAACTCTGCCTTTGCAAAACGTTTAACAACCTCTAACCTTAGAACATGGATTATAAATGAAATGCAAATGTCTTGATATCGTTTTGATGGTGCTCCAAAATCAGATTACATCTGTTATCTCCTGGTTTGTAGAAGGTTAGCCTTGCATTTACAGCAGCTCCAGTCTGGGATGTGCAAAGACATTTTGTCACTCTAACCTGTAAAAAGGGCACCACCCCTCCCCAATTAAATATAAAGATTATGCAATAAAACCTGCACACTGCTGGTGTAACATTAACAATACTATTGTCCACAACATTTTATAATCAAAATTGCGTCATAATGATCAAACTACTTAAAAAGCTACTACCTTAGTCATACTTTCCAAGTTCAACAATTCTGATCATTTCAGTTCAGTTCAGTTCAAATTTTAGATCTCACTGCAAAAAATGCATTAAGACAACTGAACACAGACATGTTGCATAACTCAATGTTAATAACTCAACTCAAAGTAGACTGGAATGTATTTAAAACATATTTAAAACAACTAAACGTCATATCGGACTTGGTCAACATATTTTCTGGCCTTACCCTTCACATTGCACAATAGCTATTAAAAATATTTTGCTTGATTTCAAAAGTTTGGAAAATTCCAAACTGGAGCTTTCAGGGATGTGAAGCATGTTTAAGAATAGCTAGCACCAGCTCATATCTCAATCTAGACTTAACTTTTAGACTGAACTAGGTTTAACTTATTGCATATGACAAACTAATGTTTACATTAATAAACATTAACATCTTTCATATAGCTGCCTACACTCTTAACAGAGATGGTTCTTCACAGGTTCTTTATTAAATAAAATGAACACTGTTGAAGAATGTGCTGTAGATGGTTTTATATAGCACCAAAAAATGTTCCCTTATTATTACAAGCTTGACATTGTAACTACAGTAGAACACTTTTTGGGGCTATATAGTACAATTTTCAAAAAGGTTCTGTAATGAACCATCTACAACAGGGGTGTTAAAACTTGCACAAAGTTGCGGCCCAGCATTGATATTTATTGAAAAAAATCTTCCTCCAGATATAACAATAAACCTTTTCATATGGACCCTGTGATGGCCGGGCAGAAAAGACGGGTGGAAATGCTTCTGGTTAGGTGCAAAAAGAGTTTTAATAAATCTCAGCACCAAGTGAAAAACAAAATGTGCAAATTCCAGTCAATGCAAAAGGTTTTTCAAATATATTCTGTGAAGTTGAGTGACTCAGCAAACCAAATAACTTTTTAAAGGTTTATGCTTCAACAGCTTTCAATCACAGCCTAGCCACACAAACTTACCCACTATATACTAACTCCAGGCATCTGGCTGGGAATGGCTTATAGCACTACACAGGAAGTAATGTAATGTCACTTCCAGCAATTTTGTAGGGAAATTTATCAATAAAAGTCCCTCAAACAAACATCATGGTTTTATTCACTGAATGAAGACATCAGTTCCTCTCTCTACCAGCCCTAGTACTGCCCCTGGTTGTACTCCTTGGTTATAGCCATGTTGGCCCCACATACAACACAAACAGGTCTGTGTTTTACATGTAAACAGATATTCTGCCTCCCACCTGTCCAGACATTTTTCAATTTTCTGCCTTTCTTTTCTACATTTTTTGGAGGGCTAGCATAATGCTTGTAGTATCATGAGGTCACTAAGACTACTGTCAACAGAGGAGAGGGTGTTTAAGGGTCCTGATTGATGTGCCAAAACACCAGCAGAGCATTCTGGAATTTGTAGTTATTGTGTCGTACTGCACTCTGTTCACAAGGCGTCTGCCTCAAAGCATTGCAGTAGTATTAGTGATTCATACGTTGTATTATATGGGCAGGCCAGCTCTAGTATTCATTTGGCCAAATTTTGCCCACAGTATATTCCAATTTGGCCCGCGGGCCAGAGTTTGACACCTATGATCTACAACATCAATCTGAGGAACCCTTTCATCATTTAATCACCATTTTTTGAGTGTTAATTTTTCAATATAGAACCATTTTCTTTACTAAAGAACCAATGAAGAACGGTCTTTTTTAAGAGCGTAGTTGACATGAAATGAACTCAACAGGAGGATGGCTATTTGTATGTTGCTGCCACAACCGCAAAAATACAAAAATTATGATTATTTTCCTCAAGAGCTTAACCAAAAAGGGCAAATAGGCTGTAGCTGGGAACTTGAGCCTGACATTGTGCTTGGTCAATCAGAATTAAAGTGTTAAATACTTTATATTCACAGATAAAAATAGTCAATAATTAAGTCATTGAGATCCAGTTTTTGGAGACCATGTGGAATATCTTGACTTTTGTTTGTCTTTAGCTTCTTCATGATTCCTCTGATAGTATCAGTCCATCTTATTACTGTTCCAAAGAAAACTGTCTTTTAAAGTGAACTGGATCTTCTCATAATGTGTCCTAAATAAGAACTTCAGTTTGGTTTATCTGAGCTTCAGGTGAGAGGTGGGGACTGATGTGCTCAAGGAAACATTGATTTTCTTTGCTTTCAAAAGTCCTCAACACAAAGTTCAGCTGCGGTATTTCCCCTTCCCAGTTTTTTTATTTTTATTGTCCAGATAAAGAAGCACAAAGAAGACCATAGTCTGAAAAGTCAGATATTTGTTTGTAGAGACAATTTGGAAATATTCCAAAAGCTTTTGTTGTTCTGATATCTTTCTAAGAAGGATGCTATCTTTAATATACAGCTCTTGTTTTCATGTACAGTGGTTCTTAAAAGTTTGTAAACCCTGTAAAATTTTCTATATTTCTGCATAAATATGATCTAATGTAAGATATGAGGTGAAATAGGACCAGAAAGTGTAGACAAAAGCATTTAAATTATTACTTATCCAAACTCACAATCCAAAAACGTAGTCGAACAGGTTGAGTTTAAAATACCAAAGGCAGCAACAAGAACAGTCAAAAAAACAAGCAGACATCAATACACATGTAGAAACAACTAATATTTAAAGTCAAAGACAAAGTCGAAGTTGAGAAGCAAAAAGAAAAGGTCAAAAACACTGACGGTGGTAAATTTAATAGACATATTTTATAGAGAGAATCAGAACATAATGAGGTTCCCAGAGCCTTTGGAGGAAGAAACAGCCTCACAACATCAGAGACCCGCCACCATACTTAACAGTAAACATCAGGTCATTTTCAGTGCAGTGTTTGTTTCTTAAATACTCAGTATTTATTTCAGATGACCATAGAACATTTTCCAAAGTGTCTGTCATGCTCCCAAGGTACTCGCTCCAATTTTCTCAGGTGTGTCGACCATATTTAAACTCCATTTTCCATAATTCCTTGCAAGCCCATCCATCATGACACCCTTTATAGTCTTCCAGTCCTTCCTGAAATCAAGTCTCCAGAATCTCTAGAGGAATCCCACTTATCATGTGACTCTTAGCACAGCTGTTCTCATTTCAACCTGATTAGCATCCTTATATAGACGTCATGTTTAATTTTTTCTTTGCTTGTATTATCCATCTTTACATGCAATCATGAAACCAACCCTCCTGTTTTTGAGTATTCTAGCCTGTATCTGAATCTGTCTTCTTAGTCTTAGTATTCCCAATTTTGTTCTCTTGTTCCTGTTGTAGTTATTGTTTATTTCATATAGTTCATTTGTCTGCTGTTCTTGGGTGTGACCCTGGCATGCTCTCTGACTGCTCTTTGGGATCTCGCTATTGGTTAGTTAGCTGTGTTTGTGTATTTGACCTCTTGCCTCTTCTTTCTGGATTGCATTTGTGGATTGGCCTAATATTAAACTTTATGTTTTACTCCTGCACACATCTTTCTCACTGCTTGTGCAACGTGACAGTGTCAGTAGTGTTTAGTGAACTCCAGGTTCTTATGTACGTGGGTAGATGACAAAAAAATTATTTTTCCTGCCATGCCTCCCAAATAATCTGTTGGGGTGGAAATTGTATCTGATTGCAGTTTTAGAGACTTTGAGACCCCCAGGATACAATTTTTTCTGTAATGTTCCAACCAGGCACATTTATCCCAGTTCCAGTTGACTGGAACCTTTTCTAATTACTGCACTGCTTTCAGGTAAGAATCTAGTTGTATAGCCATTCCCTGACTTATGAAAGTCAAAACAATTTTTACCTATTTTAATTGTGTTTTATGTTATTCCTGCTGAAGAATGACCAAATCAATTTGACCACACTGACACAGGATGTCATGCATTACTGCTTGAAAATTCCTATACACTTTGATCAGATTAAAACAGTACAATGGAAATGTCATTAATTTGTGTTCATGGTTCTATATAGAACCATTTTCTTTACTAAAGAACCCATGAAGATGAATCTTTTTTAAGAGTGTAGTTGACATGAAATGAACTCAACATGAGGGTTCATGTGAACAATTATTGGCTATTTGAATTTTGAAAGTTTTTGGAGACCATGTGGAATATCTTGACTTTTGTTTGTCTTTAGCTTCTTCATGATTCCTCTGATAGTATCAGTCCATCTTATTACTGTTCCAAAGAAAACGGTCTTTTAAAGTTAACTGGATCTTCTCATAATGTGTCCTAAATAAGAACTTCAGTTTGGTTTATCTGAACTTCAGGTGAGAGGTGGGGACTGATGTGCTCAAGGAAACACTGATTTTCTTCACAAAGTTCAGCTGCGGTATTTCCCCTTCCCAGTTTTTTTATTTTTATTGTCCAGATAAAGAAGCACAGAGAAGACCATAGTCTGAAAAGTCAGATATTTGCATGTAGAAAAAAATCATTACATTTGGAAATATTCCAAAAGCTTTTACTGTTCTGTCATCCTTGAGTGTCAGTCTGTTATAATTATTGGCCCCTTGTTCATTTTATCCAAGTAGGAAAAAGCTGCCCAGCACTTGTGCATATTCAAACATCTGGTCTAAAGCTGCTTTGACAGCCTACAGGATTCTAAGAAGGATGCTGTCTTTTATATACAGTTTTTATTTTCATGTATTTTTTGACACTGTAGAAGAAAAAGTTGTTTTATTTACAATAAAATCATTTAAATGTATTAAATGAATCAGTGCATCCAGCTTAAGCTCTTGTGTTAAATGTTCCTAAATAAAATATACACAAGTCTTTCTGTGGGTGCAGTTAACTGAGCATAACTTCACACATCAATTCTTCATGTACTCTGTAAGTGGATACAGTAGTAGCGCTTTTCCACCAACACGGAACCGGCACCGTTCTGGTTCAAGAACCTAATTTTGAACTGTTCGGCGCGTTTCCACCAACAAAAATACCGGCCCGAACCAGAAACGTTCGTTCGAAGCGGGAACCAAAAAATACTTGGTTTTTCAGTGCGAACCAAACGCGCCTGCGCACTGAGGCGACTCGTAGCGGACAGTGGTCCACTGAAGAAACTCAGTTTTTATTTATTTGGTGTTCTCCGGAGTGTCAGGAGAAACTTGAGGGGAGTATTAGAAAGGAGAAACTCTACAGCGAGCTGGTGGAGGATTTAGCTCGGCCAGGTTTTGTTCGTTCAAGAGAGCGAGTGATAGATAAGCTAAAGAAGCTAAAAAATTAGCTTCTTTTCTAAATCTTTTAGAATCTTTTAGAGATTCTAAAAAGGAGCTATCGCGCAGTGGAGCTGGACGAGGGAATGTACCGGCTCTAGATTTGACTTGTGAAGTGAAACAAGCATTTGTACCAAGAGCACAAATGCTCGCAAGTAGTCGATGCCCTCCGGCATCTTTGTTTATAATTCCGCTTTGTTGATGACGTACACCGTGACGTATCTTTGGTTCAACTAGTGGAAACGCGGGCTGGTTCACTAAAAAGCACCGAGGTTCTCATAAGCCCGAACGGCACCAGTTCAAGAACCAGAGTTATTTTGGTGGAAAAGCGCTATAGTTACTGAATATGTTTTAAGTCAATAAGTGAAACGGCAGATGAAATGAATGGATAAATGTGTGAATATTCTAGTCTTATTACCATGTATTGGACAATGGTGTTGGAAAGACTGGTTGTGGTAGTCTTATAACAGTACTATAGATATGTATATACTTCTTTTACACTGTTTGTCAGTGACTAGTTAATTACTATTTACTCCTTCATTAATTATTGTTTCTATTATCAATAAATAACCACATGTTCCATCACCAGTCACATACTGGTCATATACTTCATTAAACAATTTTCCTGCCAATCTGGACATATGTTTTGGATCACTGTCCTGCTGGAAGATCCAGTGATGTCTCATTTTTAGTTTCTCAGTAGAAGCAGCCAGATTTTGATAGAATGTCCTGGTATTTTATAGAATCAGAGCTTAACCCAATGAAGTTCCCTGGGCTTTTGGAAGACACAGCCTCACAAAATCAACAAGCCTCCACCATACTTAACAGTAGACATCAGGTCATTTTCAGTCTAGTCATCCTTAGACAAAAAAAAAAAGACCCGATGAAACGAACGATAACTGAAGCAATATTTCCCATAAGAAAAAATGTAAATCCAGTGAATCCAGGCACTCCAAAATATGAACATAAATACATTTTATATAAAATAACTATAGTTTTACATCCAGAACACAATGAGAAATAAATACAGAAGACTAAGGAAATGGATAAATTAACATTTAACATCACTCTTTTGGGTTTACGCTCTGTTTTAGAGTGTGCTGGTGTGGTGCAGCCAGCAGCCTTTGTTTTGTACACCCATTCTCAGGGTTCTCGACTGCTATTTGTTTTCACACCTGTTTTCAGGTGGTAGCGCTGCGGTGCTGTCACTTTAGTGTAACAAGTTTTACTTTGTTTTGAGTGTTAGTAGTTGGGTGCTTCTCAAGCCTTTTGGCTTTTTTTTTGTGAAGCTCTTTAGCTTCTGTCTGCTCTGTGCTTAGTTCTACTCATTAGTCTGGGTATGGTCTCGTGACATCTTCTTGACGTATGGAAATGTGTTCAGAGAGGTTTGTTTCTGGTGCACTCAATAAACAGCACAAAAATCACTGGACAAACAATGGAAATGTTTCTGATGAACATGCATAGTGATGGTCACTCAACAAGAAACAAAGCCAGAATAAATGACAAATGCATGCATGAGTGACAAATGTGGGGGTGGATGCTTTATTTTCATGAAATTAGTGGTGAGTCACATGGGCATACTAACAAAAACTAGGGCAATATTTTCCCCAAAATAGTTGACGATAACTGAATTGTATGATAATGAGGGCAAACAATAACGGAGGTTCCACTGCAATCTGTTGGTATGGAGATTGTATCTGAATGCAGTTTTAGATACTTAGTGACCCCAAGATCCATCATTCCCGGACGTATGAAGACCAAAACATGTTTTACTTATTTTCATGTTGAAGAATGACCAAATTAATATGACCTCTCACCTCCTATAAAAACCCCATTGGAACCCCATTCCTTTACACTCTGATCAGCTTAAAGCAGTACAATGGAAATAGAATGGAAATATCAATAATTGATCACGTGATTTTGTTAAATATTATTTCTTGATGTTGTTTTGAAGGTTGAAGTTTTTTCATTTGTTCAGTGTAAAGGTGAAAAGGTGAATTTCTTACTCATCTTTACCAGAGGTGCCAATGATCGTGGCGGTTACTGTATCTTTAATAAAGAAACGTGAGCTGATAAAGTGGGATATGTAGAAGTTTATTCACCTCAGACTATGAGTAGATACGCTTGATGTGCCCTTATCACCTTGTCAGATAATTCTGATAAGAGTAATAGTGTGAGTGGAGCTATAATGTAATAATATATGTAATGTATGTTATGCAAGAATTTTAGAGAGGGAGTTTGGTATGCACTCAAAGCAATAAGGAAATGTTCCTGGTGTGGCTGGATCATTTTGTTATGTAGAGACAGAACATGTCCTGCAAACCACCAGAATGAATACTCATTTGAACTGATTTCCAGTTAGCCCTTCATCATTTCAATACAAATTCAAATATAACTCTATTTTAAAGGTTAAATAACATGGAGCTTTCCTTCTTTTTTAAGAGTTTGATATACTGTGTGAATATCAATGTTCTTTCCCTCCTCCATACAGTTAATACAAGGACTGTAAACTGTTTTGAAATCATCATGTCTATGATGACACTGCCATAAAATACACATAGTTCAACCACTCCCATTCTTTCTGAAGTAATGCAGTCCGTTTTTACTGCAGGGACTGACTGGAAGTAAATGTATCACTGCAGCTTTCCAAGAAATAATGTGATCTGAAATAAGTTTTGCTCAGAAGTGACAAATGAAAAATTCCAGTGATACCAGCCAATCAGAACAGAGATAATTAACATACAACAGTTTTAAAGACAGAGTAAAAAAGTAACAATTTAATGAGAAGTTGGAAATGAGACTTTTTGAAACATTAACCAATTAAATCTGATGTTTTTCATGGTAGATAGCTGAAAATGCTAACATGCTTTGGTCATCACTGGTATTTTTTTACAAAGCAAAAATTACTGTAGAACTTCAGCACCAATGGTATCCACTATTATTTCAGGTTCTAATGTTAGTCTTGTTGGCTTTGGCTCTGAACTACAACCTCTTTGCCTTAGCGAGGCTCTCAGCTGGCTAAAGAGCTTACAAAACGAAACTGACACACATCACAATGTCATGATAACTTTAATGCAATGCCATTGTGTAAACACTAATAAATGATGTAAGACCAAATTAAGTAAACCTAGATAGTAACTGTGTTGATGTAACACATTTCATTTTTGTGGAACGATGTATAAATTAGAATCATGTCAAGTGGTTTCTTTCTGTTTAAGCTCATCCCAGTGCAGCATTCATTCTTTTGATAAATATGGTACAGCATTTTTGGCAAGACTGTCCCTGTAATGTTGGTCATTTTTACTGTTTACAACTGCTGCTTGCATGACAAATAACAACTCAGCAGGTTCCATTAAATATGCTTCCTCTTTCCATTTGTAATGGAAGATAACTCATCGCTCACTCCTACATTCTGGGTAATTTGCTTATGTTCCCATTTTGTATCTCAGTAATAATGAGGCATTTTTCAGTGGACTCATAATATTATAATAAATCTATGATTAATATGTGCCCACTTGTTGATTTGTTGCTACAAAATCCACATGAACATGACAGTTATTTTCCCTTTGGAGAAAATAATCTATTATAAATATAACTAAATATTATGCTATTTTGTAACCACGTTGCCACTGGTAAACATGAATGAAATGCTTTATGTAACTTTCATGAGAAAAACACTTGCAGCACAATATAAGACTAATGGTAGACTCTTGGTGCAGACCAAGCTAACAGAAATAGTACATAAAAATACTGAGGAAAGCTCATCTGCCACCCCCCATCCTCACCACCTTCTACAGAGGAACCATAGAGTCCATCCTGAGCAGCTGCGTTACTGTCTGGTTTGGGAATTGCACTGTATCTGACTGCAAGACTCTCCAGCATATAGTGGGGATGGTTGAGATGGTCATTGGGGTCTCCCTCCCATCTCAGACATTTACAACAAACACTGCATCCGGAAAGCTCTCAGTATTGTGGGAAACCCATCACATCCATCACATGGTCTCTTCACCTGCTGCTTTCTGGTAGAAGATGCCGCAGCATTCGGACCCTCACAGCTAGACTGTCCAACAGTTTCATCCCTCAGGCTGTCAGAGTCCTCAACACACAGTCTGACTCTCAGTGACTAAATATCACTACATATTTGCACAGCACTGTATTTGCCTTCGTAATAAATGCAGTATTGCACATTGCACATTGTACTAAAACTGCTGCTAAAATATCATAAAACTGCTGCTATAAACTCTGTAATCTGCTGTTAAATATCACTCAGAACCACATACTGACCAACATCACATTTATTCTGTCCTGTAATGTGTCTTAGTCTGGTTAGACAAGCAGTGTTTTGTATTTCTTGTATTTATTAGGGCTTGGTATTGCATGTTGTGTTGTGTTGCACCTGGTCCTGGAGGAACGTTGTTTCATTTCAATATGTACTGTAGTGTATATAGCTGAAATGACAAAAAACTTCTTGAACTTGAGAAGCATAAATACTGTCAGAATCTGGGGCTTACAGGGCTGATGGTCAGCCATTGAACCATATTTTTCATACATCTCATGGTACAAGCGTAGATATGAGATCCTTCTATGTCTTTTCCATAAGACTGAATGGGAGAGTATGGACTAACCTTAGACAGACGTTGCACATGAAAAATATAGCCCATTGATGAGATCATGAACTCAAATTCGAAATCATGAACTAGTATTCAAAAAGCATTTTGAATGTAAGATGTTGGCAAATAAACTGCTCAAACATGTTTCCTAACATCATACATGTAAATTGTAAGTACTACACAAGGTTCCAAATACTTCTGGAGTCATTGTATAATCAGGCTCTCTTGCATAACAAGTTTGGGAGATGGATGCCATCAACAACCATCATCAGTTCATTGGATTTTATTATATTTGGTTTATTTTTATTTGTTCAGATTTAACACAATATGGAAAACAGTGGATTCCCACTGTTTACATACAGAAGTTTACAATCTTGATTGCTTTGATATGAATCAATGATAGAATTTGACTTCTGTTTGAGTTACAGCTAACTATAAAAGGCTGCTTCAGACACATAAAAGAGTGCTACATGGAATGAATGAACAAACTAATAAATAGTGTCATGTTTTCCCCTCTGTCTGTCATGCTCCTCACTCCACTGTCCCTTATATGGTCATCTTTTCCTGTCTGAGTCTGTGTCTTTAGCCTGTTATCTGGTCACGTACCCATGTTAGTGTTTTCCACCTTGTATTTCATTAAGTGTCTAGATTAATTCCCTTCACATTCCCCAGTGTGCTTCTGTCATATTTAGTGTTTGGTTTATGTTTACCTTCTTTTTTGTTTGTTTAATAAATCAGTTC
This sequence comes from Crenuchus spilurus, assembly GCA_036984385.1. NCBI lineage: Eukaryota > Metazoa > Chordata > Actinopteri > Characiformes > Crenuchidae > Crenuchus > Crenuchus spilurus. The sequence continues at coordinate 9,842 of BRDA01036139.1, read as the reverse complement.
ATTTCACCATCTCTGCATGTGTGTCTGCTCTTCATTGCCTCAGCCCGCCTGACACATGGATTACAGTGGAACTTCGGTTTTTGTCATTTATCTGTTCTAAAGTTCTGATGATAACCAAAACAAATGATAACTGAAGTTCCCATAAGAAATAATGTAAATCCAGTTAATCCATTCTAGACAGTCTAAACTATTAACAATGATACATTTTATATAGAATAACTACAAACCGGATTCCAAAAAAGTTGGGACACTAAACAAATAGTGAAAAAAAACTGAATGCAATGATGTGGAGGTGCCAACATCTAATATTTTATTCAGAATAGAACACAAATCACAGATCAAAAGTTTAAACTGAGAGAATGTATCATTTTAAGAGAAAAATATATTGTTTCAAAATTTCATGGCGTCAACAAATCCCCAAAAAGTTGGGACAAGGCCATTTTTACCACTGTGTGGCATCCCCCCTTCTTCTTACAACACTCAACAGACGTCTGGGGACAGAGGAGACCAGTTTCTTAAGTATAGAAATAGGAATGCTCTCCCATTCATGTCTAATACAGGCCTCTAACTGTTCAATCGTCTTGGGCCTTCTTTGTCGCTCTGTTCTCTATAGGTGAAAGATCTGGACTGCAGGCTGGCCATTTCAGTACCCGGATCCTTCTCCTACGTAGCCATGATGTTGTGATTGCTGCAGAATGTGGTCTGGCATTATCTTGTTGAAAAATGCAGGGTCTTCCCTGAAATAGATGACGTCTAGATGGGAGCATTTGTTGTTCTAGAACCTGAACATAGTTCTCTGCATTAATGGTGCCTTTCCAGACATGCAAGCTGCCCATGCCACAAGCACTCATACAACCCCATACCATCAGTGATGCAGGCTTCTGAACGGAGTGTTGATAACAACTTGGCTTATCCTTGTCCTCTCTGGTCCGAATGACATGGCGTCCCAGTGTTCCATAAAGAACTTCAAATCGTGTCTCATCTGACCACAGAACAGTCTTCCATTTTGCCACATTCCATTTTAAAAGACCCCTGGCCCAGTGCAAATGTCTGAGCTTGTGGTGCTTGCTTAGAAAAGGCTTCCTCTTTGCACTATAGTGTTTCAGCTGGCAACGGCGGATGGCATGGTAGATTGTGTTCACTGACAATGCTTTCTGGAAGTATTCCTGAGCCCATTCTGTTATTTCCTTGACAGTGGCATTCCTGTTTGAGGTGCAGTGACGTTTAAGGGCTCGGAGATCACAAGCATCCAGTAGAGTTTTACGGCTTTGACCCTTACGCACAGCGATTGTTCCAGATTCTCTGAATCTTTTGATGATGTTATGCACAGTTGATGATGATAACTTAAAAGTTTTTGTCATTTTACGCTGGGTAACACCATTCTGGTATTGCTGCACTGTATTTCTGTGCAACAATGGTGGAATTGGTGATCCTCTTACCATCTTGACTTCAGAGAGACACTGACACTCTGAGAAGCTCTTTTTATACCCAATCATGTTGTCAATTGACCTAATTAGTGTTAATTGGTCTTCCAGCTGTTCGTTATATGCTCAATTTCTTTTTTCCAGCCACTTATTGCTTCTTTTCCCAACTTTTTTTGGGATTTGTTGACACTGTGAAATTTTGAATCCACATATTTCTCCTTTAAAATGTTACATTTACTCAGATTAAACTTTTGATCTGTCATCTATGTTCTATTACGAATAAAATATTGCTTTCAAAAGTCCTCAACACAAAGTTTAGCTGCGGTATTTCCCCTTCCCAGTTTTTTTATTTTTATTGTCCAGATAAAGAAGCACAAAGAAGACCATAGTCTGAAAAGTCAGATATTTGTTTGTAGAGACAATTTGGAAATATTCCAAAAGCTTTTGTTGTTCTGTTATCTTTCTAAGAAGGATGCTATCTTTAATATACAGCTCTTGTTTTCATGTACAGTGGTTCTTAAAAGTTTGTAAACCCTGTAAAATTTTCTATATTTCTGCATAAATATGATCTAATGTAAGATATGAGGTGAAATAGGACCAGAAAGTGTAGACAAAAGCATTTAAATTATTACTTATCCAAACTCACATTCCAAAAACATAGTCGAACAGGTTGAGTTTAAAATACCAAAGGCAGCAACAAGAAGAGTCAAAAAAACAAGCAGACATCAATACACATGTAGAAACAACTAATATTTAAAGTAAAAGACAAAGTCGAAGTTGAGAAGCAAAAAGAAAAGGTCAAAAACACTGACGGTGGTAAATTTAATAGACATATTTTATAGAGAGAATCAGAACATAATGAGGTTCCCAGAGCCTTTGGAGGAAGAAACAGCCTCACAACATCAGATTGACATTTGCCATCTCCACATCATTGCATTCAGTTTTTATTCACAATTTGTTTAGTGTCCCAACTTTTTTGGATCAGTTTGTATAGTTTTACATACAGAAAATAATGAGAAATAAAAACAAAAGACTAATGAAATTGATTAATTAACATTTAACATCACTCTTACAGGTGTACACTCTGTTTTAGAGTGTGCCGGTATGGTCCAGCCAGCAGTCTTTTTCTTGTACACAAAATCTTAGGGTTCTGAGCCGCTATTTGTTTTCACACACATTTTCATAAGTGCTGTGTGCTGTCGCTTTGGTGTGATGTGTTTTAGTTTGTTTTGTGTGTTATCAATGAGAAACAATGATAAACAAAGCCAGAGAAGCATCAAGAAACAAAGTCAGAATGAACAATGCACAAATGGTGAGTGACGAACACATTGGTGGATGCTTTGTTTCTGCAAAATTATGATAAGTGGGGCAAACAATAACCGATGTTCATTTGTTCATATTAGATTTCACATCACCTTCATCTGAGGCTTGTAAGGATAAGCTACAACCCAGAAGACTCAATAAATGCTCTCAGGTGTCTCAATACCTGTAGAGTTGAATAAAAATCTAAAAGCTTGTCAATGCTGAAATGGTGGTACACCTTATAAGTGTATTAAAAATTTTATATATTTGTATGTAAGCATAGATTGAATAAGAGTAAAAAAAGAAAACAACAAAACCCCAAAAACATCAGGATGCTATTTTGGGTTAACTCATGTTAGCTAAGTAGCTGCTAAGTAATACTTTTATTATTGTGTTTTTAGCTGCTGTCTTCTTTTACTATTTAGAATATGATGCAGCTATTTATTACACATATAACAAACTGAAGTTCATCAAAAATGTAGAAAAGGTTCTTAGTAAGGAGAAGTTAAGGGTGGACAGAAATGCTAATGGATGGTATGGTCAGAAAGCTTATATGTTCTTAGTGCCTGTTAGCTGGCTAATTTTGCTAATATAAGCCATTGTAACTACACTAATGGGTTAGCTTAAGACCTATTTGAATTGGATTAAGTGTATATGGGGTCCAGGGGTAATTAGTCTTAATCAGCGATGTCTGTTTTTCTCCTTCCTTTCCAGAGACAAATACCAGCTGAATTCCCTACTGATTTTCAGCTAATTCTGTTTCATCTGATGTTTCTTATGTTAAAAAAAAAAAAAAAAAAAAATTTGGTGATGCTACTTGCTGAATTTGATCTCCTGGTGCATGGATCCATGACAAACTCGAGTGACTCAACCATCTACGTGATCTGAATGGGAAATCTTCCAATCTGTCTGCTATGTACACTCTTAAAAGAGATGACTCTTCAAGGGTTCTTTAGTAAAAAAAAAATGGTTGTATATAGAACCATGAACACACCAAAAAGCGTTCTGCTGTAGTTACCATGTCAAGCTTGTAATAATAGAGGAACCCTTTCTTGGTGCTATATAGAACCATTTTCAAAAAAGTTATGTATAGAACTATCTACAACACATTTCTCATCAATCTGTAAAACCCTTCCACCATGCAAATGTGCATGGTTCTATATAAAACCATTTTCTTTACTAAAGAACCCTTGAATTATCTTTTTGTATACAGAACCTTTCTGAAAATGGTTCTATATTGCCCCAAAAGGGTTTTTCCATTATTACAAACTTGACATCATAACAATAGCAGAACCCTTTTTGGGACTATATAGAACCATTTTCAGAAAGGTTCTATATAGAACCTTCTACAACACATTCCTCATTTTCTGAAGAAACACTTTCACCGTGGAAATAACATTGAGTGTTCATGGTGAACCATTTTCTTTACTAAAGAACCATTGAAGAACTATTTCTTTTAAGAGTGTAGGAGATCAGAGAAAATGAAAAATCCTACATGCTTATTAAAGGAAAATATCTGTGGTCATAGAAAATATAATACATTTGAATCTTGCTCGTCCTGTTGGAATTTCAGTGGTAGCTAATAAACTCTCAAACTCTGAGCATTAGACCATCTTTCTGTAAAATGAACAACTTAAAGTTTAACAACTTCAGTAAGGGGACTAAATGTGTAAATAAAAAATTATTCAATATAAGATGGTTGTGAAACCATCGCATCCCTGTTTCTGTCTTTGTTTTATGTTGTCCACGTGGTCCATGCCCTGGTTCCCAGGTCTCATGTCTAATTATCTTTGCTTTAAAAGTTCCCTCATGTGTTAAAGTGGTTGTTGGTCACTGTATTGTCTTCCTGTAATGTTTCTGTGTGCATTGCCAACGCCAAGTTTAAAAGTTTAAGTTCATAGTCAAGTTCCTTTACTTTATAATAAAGGTAGCACTTTCTATGAAGCCTGTGTTTAAAATCCATTATAAATGAATTTATAAGTCTTTATCATTTGGTAATAATGCTTTGTAAGCATACTTATTGACTCTAATAATGCATCATAAGGCTCTAATTTTATTACTCAGGGTGTGTTGACTTATAAACATGTTATAACAATGTTATAATTCATTATAATGCATTATAAACAATTAATGATCTGCACAGTTATTAAGGCCTTATTACAATTATAAAAATATTATGAACATTCAAAGTGTCAGCACAGAGTGCTTCAAGTAAAGTGATTTTAAATGTTCAGAATGTTTTTATAATTTTCATACTGACAACAGTAAATATAAACCTAAAGCTTAAACCTCACCCATTTGAATATTGAGATGTACTTTGTTGTTGATTTGGTGTTTCTATACAAAAATACTACTGCTGCTACTACTAATACTTATCCTACAACTGCTAATTATTTAATCTTAATTATTTTTGTACTATTTTCATTTGTATTTATGTTGTATTTACATTTAACGTTACTCTCAGAAAACAGATATTTTTATTACTCTTCACCTTTGATAAAGGGGATTCCAGATTTCAGTTTCCTCCAACAGAAGGAACTTTATCTGTCTGATGTTCAGTATCTTCTCACTGTATTGTGTGACGGGTCATAAAATCAAGATCATTAACCTCTTTAGCCTGATTATGGCTGTACTTATACAGCATGACACTGTACCAGAGCGTTCTTTTTTCAGTTCTAGCATTTATTATGGCCAATAAACAACAATAGAAGAACTGTCAGATAATTTTTATAATGTTGAAATAAATGTATTTCCTCCTCTGATAAGATTACTTAACTTTAGTCAGGGATCTGCTTAGGAGTCCATCGGGTAAGGGTGGTCATGCTAACGCCTCAACATGTCCTTCCCACACCCACATTCCCATCGACCTGGCAAACTTCAGAGGGCAGATGATCTCATGGCAGTTTCTTTTGGTATGGACAAAGCAGGAGGGGGTGGAGCCAGATCAAAGTGAGCCTCCTCTTCTTATCCCTCTTTCTCTCAGGCCAGGAGTGAAAGAGAGGAGGAGAGGAAGAGAGAGGAGGACAGGGAGATCAGGCTTGAAAGGAGGGAAGACCTGAGCTGGATTTAAGGAGATCTGAAAGAATGGCACCCTGCTGTGCCTCTCTCTCTCTCTCTCTCTCTCTCTCTCTCTCTCACACACACACACATACACACACCCCTTCTGCCCTTATGAAACATACACATCATACAGGTCGTCCCCAGAACCACTTCAGGACAAAGTTCCAGCAGAAGCAGCCAATGGAGGTCAAGAGTCTGAACTATTAAACAAACAACTAAACAAACACACACAGGTGCAAACTGAATATTTGGGAAGGCTATGTGTGCTGCCTTAATGCAGTTATGTGATTAATTGAATACATTAGCTCTATGTAAGAGTGACTAGACTACAAGATGAATGTGAGGGAATGAGAAGAATTAAAATGAGCAGTGTAGTTTAAGAGCAGATGCAGGAATAGAGAGAGAGAACACATCACAGTATGTGAATGCAGGTGTGGAGGATGAACGTGCCCAGAGGAATGTTATAACTCAAATGTTACTATATACAGTACCAGCCAAAAGTTTGAGCACACATTCTGGACATTCAGTAGTTCTTCATTATTTAAAAATGTTCTGCATTGTACATTTTAATACTAAAGTCATCCAAACTATGAATAAACACATCTGTAATTATTTAGTAAACAAACAAGTAAACAAACCAGAATATGTTTATATTTGACATTCTTCACAGTAGGCACCTCTTGCTTAGATGCAGCTTTCTTGGCATTTTCTCAGTCAGCTTTATGAGGTAGTCACCTGGAATGGCTTTCAGTTAACAGCTGTGTCTTGTCAAGAGTTCATGACTTGCATTTCTTGCCTCTTAATGTGTTTGAGACATCAGTTGTGTGTTTACTTTGAAGTAAAATCTAAAACATGTTTTGGTTTGTTTAACACTTTTAAGTTTACTACATGATTCCTTATGTGTGCCTTCATAGTCTGGATGACTTCAGTGTTCATTTACAATGTAGGAAAATAAATAAATGAATAAAACATTGAATGAGAAGGTGTGCCAAATGTTTGACTGGTACTGTATACAGTAAATGGGTGGATGGAGATGGAGATTCTCCTAAAGTTCCTTAGGAGAAATAGCATGAGTCAAAAGACTGAACTTCAGAATTTCAAAAATGAAGGACAGCATGTGCTTCAAACTGAAATTTGTATATTTTGTAAACATTATCATTGTCATTTGAGCACAGTATTAGATTTTACTGAGGTCTGTAGTAAAACATGTGAGAGCCATGTGAGATTACTGAGGTTTTTTACTCAGTAGAAATGTCTGAGCACAGTTATTTGTCCTTGGTCACTGTTTTCACAAGAGAAACGAGAGCTTTTAAGAAGGTCTTGATCTCCTTTTTTATTAAATAAAATGATTGTACTGTATTGGATGGGGAGTTTGCTTGTTATAGGATAAATAGTAGCACAGGAATCTGCCACAGTGAGATTGTTTTACTTAATAAGTAAAAACGTTGTTGTTATAACAATCATATATATATTTACAGTGGTGTAAAAAAGTTTGGGAACCCCTGATCATTTTCATGATTTTCCTTTATAAGTCATTGGTTGTTCAGATCAGCAATTTCATTTAAATATGTCATATAACAGATGAACACAGAGATATTTGAGAAGTGAAATTAAGTTTAGGGGGTGGCACGGTGGCTTAGTGGTTAGCACGTTCACCTCTCAGCGCTGGGGTCTTGGGTTCGATTCGCCATCTGAGCGGAGTTTCTATGTTCTCCCCGTGTCTGCGTGGGTTTCCTCCGGGGTCTCCGGTTTCCTCCCACAGTCCAAAAACATGGAGGTCAGGTAAATTGGGTACTCTAAAAATTGTGTGTGTGTGTGTATGTGTGTGTGTATCACCCAGCGATGGACTGATGCCCTGTCCTGGGCTTAGTTGACTGATGTAATGCCCTGGCCTGCGCCCAGTGAGGGGGTAGGGGACTAACCACGACCCTGATAAGGATTAAGTGGGTGTGATAATGAATGAATGAAATGAAGTTTATAGGATTTAAAGAAAGTATGCAATCATTATTAAACAAAATTCGGCAGTTGCATAAATTTTGCACCCTAACTGAAAAATTACAACAATATTTAGTAGATCCTTCTTTTGCAGTAATAACAGCCTCTAAACGCTTCCTATAGCTTCCAACAAGAGTCTGGATTCTGGTTGAAGGTTTGATGGTTTCCAAGCATGGACAACCTGCTTTAAATCGCACCACAGATTTTCACTAATATTCAGGTCTGAGGACTGAAATGGGAATTCCAGAACCTTGTACTTGTTCCTCTGCATGAATGCCTTAGTAGATTTTGAACATTGTTCCTCTCTTAGGAAGGCTATTAGCTACGATATAGCATTATTATTATAGTAAAGGCACAGTTAAATCAAGCATGGAAAGTACTTTGGCTTTGGTGTCAAAGTTTCAGAGCTGTTGCCTTCCCTCACCAAATATTTCACCTCACATGGCTACATGAATCTAAGGCCTTGTCCACACGTAGCCGGATATTTCAATAAACGCATATATTTTTATATATATATATATATGTGTTATATATATTTTTATATATTTTTATATAACACAGTTTCACACCACTAAAAACGAATGATTATGAAAACTCCGGCCAAAGTGGAGATTTTGGAAAACTCTGTTTTTGCGTTTGCGTGTGTATGTGTGAAAACGGCGTTTTAGAGTCCAGAACATCACAATCTGCGACAAATGATGCTGTGATGTCATATGCGCGACCACTGTAATTGACTGCCTTGCTGTGGAAGGATGAACGCCAGCAGAGAAGTTTTCATTTTTATGTTAATTCAAACACTCTTTGTGTTTTTGTTTTTACAAGTTCAGCTTCTCCAGTACGTGGAGGAGCAAAGGAGAAGTTTTTTGTTACTTACTTTTTTGTTTTGAAGGATTCTGATTGGCTGACATGGGCGTTAGCTTTGTGTTACACTGCCATCTATGCGCTTGGCGTCTTTATGACAACACTCTACAACACTCTATTTATGCGGATTCATGTGGATGAAAACTTTACTTAAAATGATCTCGTGTGTATGATATTTTTTTTGAAAACGATGTAGGGGAGATATTCGTTTTTAGAAATACCCGGCTACGTGTGGACTAGGCCTAAAATATGACTTAATATCCACATGCTATTTTTAGAACCCACAATCAAGACTTGTATGTTTGTCCCCATTTTACTTTCAGAACTACATAACATACAGCTTAGTTTCTTAATAGTTGTCAAATATTTGATATTACAGAATAAGTCTTCAAGGCTTATAATATGTTATCTTACCCTGAGATGAGTTGTAAGGGTAAGTATATTTCTGGAGCTACCTACGAGTCTCTAGATGTTAACATAATGGAAGTGTATAAGGCCATACTGCGGCCTATATTTTGACCCAGATATACATGACAAATAAGACAGCATGCTGAAACAAAAATGAACCTGGTCCTCACATTCATGTATTTGGGATAAGAAGTAAGTTTTCTGTAACTTAAGAAACTGCAAAAGTTCTAGATCTAGCGTAACAAAAAGTGAACATCATTCAAAATAGCATGTCGACTAAAGATGAATTATTGTTAGCAATGCAGCCATTCATTAATTCTGCTTCTCTATCTTACTGTCTGTCTTGTGATCTCTCTGTGGTTACTATTAATTGCAAGAAGGCCAAGCCTGGATGAAAGCGATGGAGACGTAGATCAATGAGAGCAGAATGGAGAGATGAGGCTGTGAATCAGAATGAGTGCAGATGGTTTATCATAGAATCAGCTGCCATTTAATTGCATTTTACTTACATGGCAGCAAGAGAGGGAGAATATATATATATATATATATATACACTGCTCAAAAAAATAAAGGGAACACTAAAATAACACATCCTAGGTCTCAATGAATAAAATATTCCAGTTGAAAATCTTTATTTATTACATAGTGGAATGCAATAAGAACAAAATAAATGATCAGAGTAAATCAAAATTATTATCCCTTGGGGGTCTGGATTTGGAATCATACTCAAAATCTCATACCACCCTCATGGAGTCTGTTTCTGACAGTTTGAGCAGAAACATGGATATTAGT
>BRDA01036134.1:0-12125 GCA_036984385.1 Crenuchus spilurus | reverse complement strand
AGAGACAGAGACAGAGAGAGAGACAGAGAGAGAGAGAGAGAGAGAGACAGAGACAGAGACAGAGAGAGAGGGACAGAGAGAGAGAGACAGAGAGAGAGAGACAGAGAGACAGAAAGAGAGAGAGACAGAGACAGAGACAGAGACAGAGACAGAGAGAGAGAGACAGAGACAGAGAGAGAGAGGCAGAGAGAGAGAGACAGAGAGAGAGAGACAGAGAGAGAGAGAGACAGAGAGAGAGAGAGACAGAGAAAGAGAGAGACAGAGACAAAGAGAGACAGAGACAGAGAGAGAGACAGAGAGAGAGAGAGACAGAGAGAGAGACAGAGAGAGAGAGACAGAGAGAGAGAGAGACAGAGACAAAGAGACAGTGCTTCAGGGCTTCTATTCAGTCACCTTCCTGTCTAATTTACCTGCACAGGAGGAAGTTACATCACTAACGTAACAAGTTAATAACATTGTGTTCATACCTGACAGCAGCCTCAGAGCCTCACATCAGCACTCTCAGTGTTCTGGGTCTGACTGACCAGTCACGTGGTTCTGCTGTGGTTCTGGGCTTCAGTAGTCAGGATTTGGGTTATTGTGCTGAGCTTTATACTACATTAATCCTCAACATTAACCACTGACAGCTGAAGACCACTGATGATCTGATTAAAGTACCAGTCAAGCGGACGTTCTGGTGGCCTCCTGGTTGGCCATATGGACAGTGTTTCACCCAAAACTTGCTGATGATAATCTGTGATGGTGATGGTGAGTAAATGACTATAAACAGTATAAACACTGTGTGTCTCTCAGAGCTACAGCTGCCACATTCCTAATATCAACACTCCTGAACCAGAGACATCATCACAAGTGTCTTACCTGGACTGAGCAGAACCAGAACTGAACTGTGACTCAGTACAAAGTCCTCTGTTTACATTTCATTAGTAAATCAGCTCCTAGAGTCTGAGAGACACACAGTCCAAGCTGTCTGAAGTCCAGTGTGCAGGTTCTGCAGTCTGTGATGGTTTGAGCTGCTGCTGTTGGTCCAAAGTCAACACCTACCAGCAGATTTTACAGCACTTCATGCTTCCATCTGCTCACAAGCTTTATGGAGATGCCCAGCAGTGCCCACAGTGCCAACACTACTACTGACCATCACATGACTGAGACTGAGTGGTCAACTCATGTTAATGAATAAATTAATGTGAACCAAAGTGTGTGGAAGAGCTAATGAAACACACACACAAGCATTTACAGGAGAAACTGGTTTATTTGGGAAGAAATTGAGCTCCTGTATGAATTCACATGCCATCATTCCCATATGAACGTCTGAATATAGTGCAGTCTTCCTTCCAAAAGGATGTGTCTGTAAGTCTAAATTTAGAAAATAAAATGTAAAAACTAGTCCTGACTGTCTCCACCTGCTGAAACACTGTGTGTGAAGTGGTGCGCTGAGTACAGATGATCGGGCAGGTGTTCCTCAAGTCTGTACCTGTCCTAAGCTGAGGAATGTGTTCAACTCCTAACATGCTTCACAGATACACAACAAGAAGTGCTGAGCTGTAGCTCTGCTGTCCACCGCAGGGCGGCGCAGGACAGCCCCGGAAACCTGCTCATAGATATGAGGCCACAGTCCTGCAAGACACAGCAGAGGATGGACAGAAGCTGCAACGTCATGAAGCTCAAAAAGTGGAGAAAAATCCAAATATCAGGTCAATAATCAATACTTACTGATAAAATGTTCCAGACAGGACATCTACAAGACCACCTGTGAGGATATAAAAACCACTGCTGTGCACATGAAAAATGGGACACACTGTAATAAATAGTCGATATTTAGCTCCGCCCACTGCACTGAGTGACAGGTAGAAATGTGAACCACATTTAATCAAACTTGACTGTTGTCTAGGACCACAATCACTCACTGTACATATAGCAGCTATTATTTCTGGTGGATCATTCTCAGTGACACTGACGTGGTGGTGGCGTGTTAGTGTGTGTCAGAGCTGCTGAATCTGACTTTACATCGACAAGGTGGACCAACAAGGTAGGTGTGTCTAATAGACTGGACAGCACACACTAACACATCACCACCACCTCAGTGTCACTGAGAATGATCCACCTGCTCTGTGGGGGGTCCTGACCATTGAAGAAGAATGTAGTGCACAGACACGGTCAGTGGAGCTAAACTGGACAATGAGTGTATATATAGATTATTAGATTATCTCTCTTACCTGGTTCACAGACTGTCTCACAAATCACAGGACAGATGTAGCAGTAGGAGCATTGCTGGAGGTAAAAACAGAACAGTCATGACTAGAACCCAACACAACATGCAAACCCACTGAAGCTAAGCAGGTCTCTAATAGCTAATGTGTTCTGAGAGTTCTGTTGCTGGACCAGCAACAGGTGGATGCTGACTTTCTAATACCTTAGAGCTTTGTTTGTCTCTCCACTCTCCTGTACTCTTAACATCATTATTCATCTGTTTTATTGTGTTTTTCTCCTCTTACTGACATTTAAACATATTACAGAAAGTTTTACACTGAAGGTTACAGACAGTTTTAATATAAGTGTATGTAATTAGTTACAGTTACACACAAACAATATCAAATAGTAAATACTGGTCACGTCCTCTTATTATACGAATACTGACGACGACTGACCATAATAATCAAATAAACTTATGAGCCTGCTGGTGGGATTTAACTCCAGTACACAGCAGTGTTATCCACTACACTATCCAGTGAGCATTAGCATATTAGCACTTACCTGACAGTGCTGGCAGTGTGCTGATGAGTCTCCTGCCTCACATGGACACTTATCACAGCTCCCACAGTGCTGAGAGAGAAAAACAGAACTTCAGACAAGATTAAGGATCTTACTGAGAGCCTCCGTACACTCTAGGACCTCTGGAGAACCGTGAGTATGGGTAATTGATCAGACATGGCCTTATTTAGAGTTCTACTTCTGGGATTTATGAATGTAATGTTTAGTTTTTTGTAAATAATTCACAGCAATATCTGTCACTTCTTAAATTAGTGTTGTTCAATTATCTATCTGTTGTTAAAATTCATTAGAATTGGGTCTGAAGACATTCTGTCATCGCTGTGGCAAACTTTTTCTTTCTTCACAAAAGTTTATATGCATTTATTTCATAAACTATTTCTGTCTTTTAGATAAAAACCTCACATAAAATATAACTAAAGCATTCAAAGACATTAGACATTATTATTTTAGACACTATGTTTTGGAGCAGTAGGTGTCAGCGGTTTTATCAATAAAGCTTTTAAACCACTGACCATAACACCACTGACCATAACACAACTGACCATAACACCACTGACAATAACACAACTGACTATACCACCACTGACTAATGCGGCTGACCATAACACCACTGACTACAACATCACTGATCGTAATGCTGCTGGTCTTAATGTCACTGACCATAGCACCACTGACAATAACACAACTGACCATATCACCACTGACAATAACACAACTGACCATAACACCACTGACCATAACACAACTGACTATACCACCACTGACAATAACACAACTGACCATAACACCACTGACAATAACACAACTGACTATACCACCACTGACTAATGCTGCTGCCCATAACACCACTGATTATAACATCACTGATCGTAATGCTGCTGGTCTTAATGTCACTGACCATAACACCACTGATCATAACACCACTGACTATAACACCACTGACCATAACACCACTGACAATAACACAACTGACAATAACACAACTGACTATACCACCACTGACTAATGCTGCTGCCCATAACACCACTGACTATAACATCACTGATCGTAATGCTGCTGGTCTTAATGTCACTGACCATAACACCACTGACAATAACACAACTGACCATAACACCACTGACTACAACATCACTGAGCATAATGCTGCTGGTCTTAATGTCACTGACCATAACACCACTGACAATAACACAACTGACCATATCACCACTGACAATAACACAACTGACCATAAAACCACTGACCATAACACAACTGACCATAACACCACTGACTACAACACCACTGACTACAACACCACTGACTACAACATCACTGATCGTAATGCTGCTGGTCTTAATGTCACTGACCATAACACAACTGACAATATCATAACTGACCATAACACCACTGACTATAACACCACTGACTACAACATCACTGAGCGTAATGCTGCTGGTCTTAATGTCACTGACCATAACACCACTGACAATAACACAACTGACCATATCACCACTGACAATAACACAACTGACCATAACATAACTGACCATAACACCACTGACTATAACACCACTGACTACAACATCACTGAGCGTAATGCTGCTGGTCTTAATGTCACTGACCATAACACCACTGACAATAACACAACTGACCATATCACCACTGACAATAACACAACTGACCATAACACAACTGACCATAACACCACTGACCATAACACCACTGACTACAACATCACTGATCGTAATGCTGCTGGTCTTAATGTCACTGACCATAACACCACTGACAATAACACCACTGACTACAACATCACTGATCGTAATGCTGCTGGTCTTAATGTCACTGACCATAACACCACTGACAATAACACAACTGACCATAACACAACTGACCATAACACAACTGACCATAACACCACTGACCATAACACCACTGACAATAACACAACTGACCATAACATCACTGATAATGCTGCTGGTCTTAATGCCACTGGCCACTGACTGTAATGTCGCTGACTATGAGGCAACTGACTGTAACATTACTGATTTTAATGACACTAACTGTAAAACACTGACTGCAGTAACACTGACCATAATACCAATGACATTAATGTATTTTTTAAAATAATTTGTTGCTTCCCAATGTAGTGGTAGCCAGTTAGCCCATCCCATCCATTAGGACTCTTCCCATCAGTTTTGCAATGTTCCTGACTCTAGGAGGGTGAAGTCAAGCGCAAGCCTGCTCTGATGCTTGTGATACAGCCACCGCCTCTTTTCAAACTACAACTGATACACCGTCACTGGGGAGCCAACACACTCAGAGGAAAGAGCAGAATCCCCAGCACCGAATAGACCAATCAGTATCACTGCCTGAGCCAGTGAACACTGTAATGTGAACGTGATGGGGAAAGAACGCCATCTACCTGCCCAGAGAGAGCACAGACAATGTTTTCTCTCTTGGGCCCCGGCTGTCTATGGTAAACAGTATGACCGGGATTTGAACTCGCGATCCTCTGATCATAGTGTCAGCGTCTTAGCTTGCTGAGCCACTCGGGGCCCCTTCAATGACCTTATGTCACCAACTATACCACAACTGACCAAAATTAATGTGTGAGTCACTTGTCATACAGAAACTCTGAAACCCTACATTAATCTTTGTTTTATGTCAATTTGACACTTTCTTTTTACTTGTGTAACACTACTGACACTGATGTCAGAGAGTATTTTAGCTGTATTAATCATGTGTAGAGACCTTTGTGTGTCATTAACGAGTCGGCTAAGGTGGTGTGTTGGGTTCTCTACCTCACAGATGGAGCAGAGGCTGCACAGAGAGCCGCTGTGATACTCTGAAGCTCCATCCGATTCTCCAGACTCCTGTGTTCTACTGTCCACATCAGTAGAACCTCCTACAGAACACAGAACCTTCATTTACTTCTAATGTCAAGTCAAATATGTTCTGCCCGAAGTCAGACTTTAAACAAATCTAAACCCTGCTCTCAAGATTTGTTAACAGGGTCCAACTTACAGCTCAGAATAAAGTCTCCGGATCAAACACACAGTTTAACACACAGCGCTGTCATTTAAGGTGGACATTCAGAAATACAAATGAGACGCACTGGACTGTAAACTGGGCTGTTTCAGTAATGTTGGGACTTTTATTCATGTATAAGTTTTGAATATTAGCATGATTACAGTGGAGCTTACTGTTTGTGGGGGGTCTGTTTTCACACATATACAGACTGAGGAACCTGAGCGAGGTCACAGTAAGACATCAGATTTCTACATTAGTTTCAGATCTAAAAACATGTGCTGTTTAGAGGAGCACTTGAATAATCTGATAACTGCAGAATTCTGATTATGATCAGAAGTGCGTGGATATAAAATATGAGCATTTTAAGTTTTTTTGCCAAGCGCAGCCAACTGAGGAGCTTAACGAGTTTGGAATAGCTCAGATGTTTGTTGGGGTGCAGATATAGAAGAGCTATTTCAGAGCTATTTCAGTAGTGTATCTCTGCATTCCTGTGTTAGGACATCAACAGAAGCTCCAAAGTGTTAAAAATATACCTGTTGTTATATGTACACCACTGTACATACAGACAAACGTTCATTTCATCTTCTCAGAACTGTAGATTAAAGAAGGTGGAGGGGTTTACCTCCTAAAAACACTGGGACACAAGTTCAAATACAAGACGTACCGTTTCATTTGACTGTTTTTAAAACATCTTCAACCAATCAGCTGCTAGTATTTCAACTGCAAACTCTAGAAGGTACCTTCAGTTTGTTCCTCAGGCTCCTCTGCTGCTTCTACATTATCTTCACCCACATCCTCTTCATCATGACCAGTAGCACCAGCCTCATCCTCATCAGTCTCATTTTCAGCAGCACCAGCATCAACTTCTTCATGTTCTTCATCAGAATCTTCTTCAGGAGCTCCAGTATCATCATCTTCATCTGGATCTTCTTCAGCAGCTCCAGACTCAGCATCTTCTTCCTCTTCTTCAGCAGCTCCAACATCACCATCTTCAAGTTCTTCATTGGAATCTTCTTCAGCAGCTTCAGCATCTTCATCATGCTCTTCTTCCTCCTCAGGATCTTCCTCAGCAGCTCCAGCATCATCTTCTTCCTCCTCAGGATCTTCTTCAGCATCATCGTCATCATGCTCTTCTTCCTCCTCCTCAGGATCTTCCTCAGCAGCTCCAGCATCATCGTCATCATGTTCTTCCTCCTCAGGATCTTCTTCAGCATCATCCTCATCATGTTCTTCCTCCTCAAGATCTTCTTCAGCATCATCGTCATGATGCTCTTCTTCCTCCTCAGGATCTTCTTCAGCAGCTCCAGCATCATCTTCATCATACTCTTCCTCTTCAGAATCTACGATGTCTTTTTCTACTGTTTGGTCCTCCTCAAAATCCTCTTCTTCTTCTTCTTCTTCTTCTTCATCTTCATCCTCTGCTGGCTCATCCAGCTCAGTAGGCTCTTCTTCCTCAGCAGTTTCTTCCTCATTCTCTTCTTCTTCAGCTTCCTCAGTGCCGTCATCCTCCTCGTCTTCCTTTAACTCTTCTTCTCTTCCTTCATCGGCCACTTCTTCACCTTCCTTCACATCAGCCACTTTTAGGTCTCCCAGGTCTTCATGGACGACATCTTCGGCCTCCACTGTCCATGCTCCCACACTCAGTACAGCCAGCAGCAATCCCACAAGGCCAAAGCGCAGAGGCGCCATCTTACTCGCCCTCGTGCTCTGTCACACAACCAGACCGTCCGGTCCTTCAGCACAGTCACACGGCACGACTCCACCCAACAGCAGCCTGAAGCAGAGGTCCACACACAGGAAGAAGCTCACTAACCAGCAGGTCCGGTCGAGCTCCAGTAGGTCTGTAGTGTGTTTGGCTGCTCTTGCAGGGACTGACCACTACAGTCACACAGCTGCCTGTACAAAGACCTCACACTTAGAGGACGAGGTGGACCCGGGCACAGCAGCATGACTGACAGGACCACATGTGTGTAGGCCTGAGCTTCTGATGTCCTTTACTGACTCTCTGTGACTGAATGAGTGAGAAAGAGTGAGATAAACATACACATTTATCACACTCGACAGGAGATATAAACACAGTATAACAGCACTGACAGAGTAAAACCTCCTCTTCCAGCTTTCAGCTGAGATTTACACAGAATTATTTACTAATAATAATAATAATAATAATACATGATTAATAGTGATACTGATTAATAGTGATATTTACAGTGATTAACAGAGTGATATGACTGATTAATAGTCTTGTGACTGATTAATGGTGGGATATTGATGCAGACTGATACTGAGTGCTTAATAACATGATTCTTAGAGTGATAGTGACTCATTAACAGAGTGATGAGTAAATAATAGTGATACAGAGTGATTAATAAGTGACAGAGGCTGACTGATGCTGAGTAATTAATCAAATGATGTTAATTAATACAGTGATATTAATGGATAGTAGAGTAATATTGATTACAATAATATGAAGAAAGTTATGATTAATACTGTTTTATTGATGTATTAAAGGATGTATTGATTAATACTGTGATACTGATTAATAGTGATATTAATAGAGCTGTAAACACTAGAACACTAATACAGTCATTTTGTGTTGGGTTTAAAGAAAATATAGAATAAAAATCATGTTAGAATTAATATTCTCTCACACACACACACACACACACACACACACACAGCTAAAGGCTGGCATGTCTCAGGCTAGGCATAACAGGTGATCAGCAAACTATATAAAGACTCTCAATAGCAGTGTTACACTCCACTATCTGACCTTCAATACATCTCTGTCACTGAATCTCTCTCTCTCTCTCTCCTAAATGTCATCCTGCTTACCATCACAGTCCATTACGTCTCTGGTTACCACTGAAACTACATCATAGAGAGGTGACAATTAGATGAAGTTGATTGCTCCACTTACTCTGTTCTGAAACCTCTTAACTGTCCACATCCACAGAGCTGCATCTGGTCTAGTGCAGCATTAACACAGCTCTGAGGCTAATGTAGCAGACCAAGTCATGAAAATTAAAACAATTAGGCAGACGTGTTCTGACGAGGACTCATATTGCGTCACTCATTCATCGAGAACACTGGCCAATCACAGGCCACCACCTGTCTTTAAAGGAAGCCTCTTACATTTTCCTGCTTTCAGGTGCTGACATTCCCCCTCCATCCTACCCACCACCACCACCAGGTCAGTCCAGGTCTTAGGGTTTGGCTCCGCCCCTGCCATCGTCCCATCTGGCAGAATCTGTTAGAGCTTGTGCAGCATAAGACTCTTTAATTCTTGATGGGTTATCTTTCAAACGGCACATCCCGATAAAGATTAAAACAGTGTTAAAACACTATTTAGCATTGTGCAAACTGCACTCACACCTCAAAATCAGCAGGTAATCTCAAACAGAGTTAAGTGCTTTGTGATGTAAACTGAAGTATACAAACCGTTGTTGGCTCATCAGCTATATTTGGCGTAAAACTGTGCAATTCAGGTGTACTTATGTAATGCTTTTTACATCAGGGATCGTCACGATGAGCAAACCAGAGGCCATTGTTATTGTTACCTAAAGTAGCGGTTAAGGTATACCTACACAGTTAATATGGTCTGTGATGTGGTTGTAAGAGCGTATCTAGGTGGTGGCTATAGTCTGCAGGCAGTTGTTTGGGTGTTTGTAGTTGATGATTATGGTATCACACACATGGTGCAATGACGGTTAGTATATTTTTTTATTAAAATGATACAAGTAACATCTGACATTCATCCCAGATTATGAGAGTAAGACAGACAGACCAGAGAGACAGAGACAGAGACACACAGAGAGAGAGAAAGAGAGAGAGAGAGACACACACACAGAGAGAGAGACAGAGACAGAGACAGACAGAGAGACAGAGAGAGACAGTGTGTGAGAGAGAGAGAGAGATAGAGACAAAGAAAGAGAGAGAGAGAGATAGACAAAGAGAGACAGAGTGTGAGAGAGAGACAGAGAGAGAGAGAGAAAGAGACAGAGAGAAAGAGACAGAGAGAGAGAGAGACAAAGAGAGAGAGAGACAGAGAGACAGAGACAGAGACACACAGAGAGAGAGAGAGAGACAGAGACACAGAGAGACACAGAGACACAGAGAGAGAGAAAGAGACAGAGAGACAGACAGAGATAGAGAGAGAAAGAGACAGAGAGAAAGAGACAGAGAGAGAGACAGAGAGAGAGAGAGAGAGAGAGAGAGAGAGAGAGAGAGAGAGAGAGAGAGAGAGAGACAGAGAGACAGAGATAGACAAAGAGAGACAGAGAGAGAGAGAGAGAGAGACAGAGAGAGAGAGACAGAGAGAGAGAGAGAGAGAGACAGAGAGAGAGAGACAGAGAGACAGTGTGTGTGAGAGAGTTGATTGCCTGTGAAATAAGAGAAGCTGGTGAATGTAACCAGACTATTTTGGTCCCTCTGTGTGTCTGATCAGTTGTGCTGAGCTCAGAGTAATTCACCCTTTACAAACAGAGGTCACATGATCTTACAACAGTCAGCAGCCCTGTTTTAATGACAACACAACTAAACAACACCAGAACCAACCAGAGTGACATTACAGCAGTAAACACATTAACACCATCCATACACCACTGATACCAAGTCTACAGAGAAACAGATGTCTGTACACAGGGCATGTACACCGTCAGTACAGCTAAAATGGACAATAAGTGTGTGTACCTTGTGAAATGGCCAGAGAGTGTATGTAAACAAAGGAAAACGGTGAGGTATAGATACACACCACCAGTCTGGCAGTGTGACCAATGTTAGTCACAGTAATGCTCAGCCATTCATTCACCTGTAGGTCTGTTAACAGTGTATGACCCACAGTTACATCACATCCTGTGATTCCAGTACATACAGACGCCTTTAAAGATCATCAACACCTGGGTCAGGTTTGTTAGGCGAAGGCTGGGGCAGGGTGTGGCTCTTCAGGACCAGGACTGGGCACTTCGGACCTTGGATCGTAGAACTGGTTCATATCTGAGGTTCCAGTGATATCCTGTCACTGAGGTTCAGTTCTGTGGACCAAGCTCTCCTTATTCTACCAAACCAATGATGTTTAATGTTCTAGATCATTTCACATACTCTTCCAGACACTGTATCACGTACAGTCATCTATAACGTTGCATATAAAAAAAAAACATCAGTGTCGGGAGTCTAAAAGGCTTTTTTTTGCTAAAATATAACTTTTAAAAAGCACATTGTGTTTCAGTGGTAACACTCTCCAAACAGTGGTGACATCACTCTGGACAAGATACTAGATGTTTACATGTGGTGCATAGCATCTGAGTTCATATACAAATCACCACCGTGATGGTTTCACATCTTCATTCAACAGAAATTGAACAAATACAGTCATATCAGACGATTATGACCACCTCCAGTTTAGCGCGGAACACCACAGCAGTCACGTAACCAAATTTACTACATGTTTAAATAAGTGAGCACACCAGTCAGCTGTAGCAGAGTGTAAAACCATCATCATGAACAAAGAAGGTGATGTGACTGATGTTGAAAAAGGACATGATAATAGGGTACCAGGTGCATGGTGGAGGCAGCATCTCAAAAACCACTAATGTTGTTGCATGTTCTAGAGTCGTCTTAGTGAAGATGTACTGAGAACGGACTTCTTAATGGCATAACAGTGGTGCCACTGATTATGACACTACATTTCAAAGACAAATATAGTACTTTCGACTTCGCTACATTTCTAGGAAGCTTGCCGTTACTCGTTCCTTTTGTATCCGCATTAGGGTTGAGACTTGTTTCAGATGAGTATCCGGTACGGATAAAGCATTGTTGACAAGTAACGAGCAATACACGAGTCAATATCTGTGCTCGTGCTGAAGGAAAATCCTCATTGGGTAACCGACTGTCTTCCCGATCTGTGATTGGCCGGTCACACAGAGGGGCCTCCCCTCCCTACACAGACACTGCAACCAGAGTTCTCTGTCTGCAGCCACTCTCGCACACACACAGACAGTAACACACACACAGACAGACAGTAACACACACACAGACAGACAGTAACACACACAGTGACTGATGTCTCTGTGCTTGGTGTCACTGGAGAGACAACCCCGAGGATTTACAGGTGAACACCACAGACCATTACTCTCATCTTGTCCTACCTGACAGTGAGTGTGTTTACATACAAACCTGAATCAGACTTCTGCAGTTATCGGACTGTTTAAGTGCTAATCAGAAAGAGATCAGACTAAGAGTGTATATTTACCGAGAGATCAGATTACTGAGCAGCTGTCCATCAGATTTATAGACCTTACTCTGATCTGTTTACATGAGCACTCAATCAGATAACTGCAGAAATCTCA
>BRDA01036133.1:0-26534 GCA_036984385.1 Crenuchus spilurus | reverse complement strand
TCCCAACTTTTTTGGGATTTGTTGACACTGTGAAATTTTGAAACAACATATTTTTCACTTAAAATGTTACATTTACTCAGATTTAACTTTTGATCAATTTAGTTTTCTTGTAGTGCTTACATAGTTTGTCTTAACACTTAAATAATTGTACGTAAATGTAATACCATGTCCCGTAGAAACTATATTTCATTCCTCACTCATCTGTGATGGACTTTGATGGAGTTCCAGGCTTGTAGTTCTTTCTTTGTGGGCTTTGTTGGATGCAATTCACAGCTAAGGTGGCAAAACCTTAAGCAAGTTATATGTAAATGAATTATTCCTACACATAAAACCAAATGTTTATATATGCTGCACTGAAAAATGTAATGCATTTAATTGACTTGATCCCAATGTACATAATTCAGTTACATCAATACTTCATTGTAGGTGAACTCAAAGACAATGCTGTTGCTGTAACATCTTTATTCATGTGGAAATTATGTACACACTTGAATTAACTAAAGTCAATGTTCAAATGCATTTCTCAGACCAGCATCTCATAGATTAACACTGACAGCGACTGCAGAGCTGACATTACCTTCTATAACTGTACCACCCACAATCAAAACATGAAGCAAACCACCAACTTGCATTCATTATCGTATCAGCCCATGCTGAGCTCCACTGGACGCTCTGTTCTGCTCGGCTGCATTTAACGCCTGCCTGTGGTACTGGACCCAACTGGGGATCACTGAGCAGAGCAAGCTCAGTTTTTGATGTCCAGTGTTGAGGTTGCTTGCCAGGCGGTTGACTGCTTACCCTCATTCCTCCTGGCCATTCTCCTCTGCTTAATTCATCCAGTCTGGAGAGACTTGTTTGATTTTTTTCTCCTGTTTTGTGGAAGACTTTTGTTCCCACTGCAGTAAAGCTGTGACTGGAACTAAGCTGTTCCTATCACACGTCCTAAAATATTAAGGTCAAAAAAGAGATTTGTTTTTGAGGTGATGACAAGTTGTCTAAAGAACATTTCAATGGATGAATTGTTTTAAACTTGATTTTAAAAATGCAGTGCGTGAGTTATACGTAACAACCGTGAACTAGTAAATTATGTAAAAGCTCAATTAAAGGTTTTGTTGGCACTACTATAGATACTAGTGGTAGTATTACTGTTCATAAGTATATATGACAGTTACATGAACTTGTCATGAAAACTGACCTAAACCTACATAAACATTTATAAATTATTTCTATCTGTCTTAAAGTTAACTTGGATAAAATTATCATATGTAACCTTCACAAAAGATAAAGATTAATAAATAAATAAATGTTTATGGAGTTTTATATCAAATCTAATGACAAGCTTATGTAGAGGTGAAGTAGGCATAACAATGCCCTAAAGTAAAGTGTTTTCTCTAAAACCATATTTCAGAGCCAAAGTCATTTATGAACGTATGTTTTTAAGAGTTACAAGAGTCATTTTGGCTCAGGTTGGACCTGATATAATGGAACTGTGTATCACAAAGCCCACCAGACTTCCTCATACACACATGGAAATGATTATCCAAATGTCATGCTGTGAGTAATTGGTGAGAACAAGACTATATGTTTATTCTGTCTTCAAATGCTGACCAAGAGGAGAAACATAATTAATTTGATTTTCTTTTTATCTTGAACATTTTTTGAATGATCTGATCAGGCATCGGTTTTCACAGAACACATCCAGAGAAGTTCAAACTTCTGTGATAGAAGAAAAAAAATGGGAAAATACTTTTGCCACAGAAAAAGAGGAAATTGATTCCCAAAGTAGAATGAAGTTTTCCTTCCGTTACACACAAAGGCGATTTAGAAGATTTCTCATTACATTTGACATGTGAAGTGCAAATGACATTATTATTAGTGTGGGAAGAGCAAGAAAAAGAGAAAAAACTAAGTAAAAAAAGATGTAAAAGCTTCACAGATATGCGTATACTCACTTTATAGACTGACAGATAAAAATATTAAGCCAAGAATACTGAACTAAGCTGAACTGGACCAAACCAGGGCATGATAGAGGGTCATGCAATTAGACTTGAGCTGAAATTGAATTAAATATATGGAAATTAAATAATATGGAAATGAATGAAATGACGAAGCAGGATAGTTGATGTAGACTTTAGGACTCATGCCGCTTTGGCCCAAGTTCTTCTCACGCTCTAGCTCGGCATCCCCAAAAATACGGCAGGAAGTTGAGGGGTCACATCGTAGAAGAGGCGGTCAACTTTGGAGGGCGCTGGGGCCAGCAATGTGTTTGTTTATAAGAGAGTGTATGTGTGTGTGCATGGAAGAAAGTCTCATTTTCTCATTGCTTGCTATTTTTAGCTCTTCCGTTTCTCCAGCTGAGAATCTTCCAGCACACCATAAATACCAAAACAACAACAAGGCACTACCATCTACCCATAATGACAGTAGCTAATAAAACATCTACCATTCACAGAGCAGACATCAGTGCATTCAACTTCACAATTACAGCTAACGTTTCACCATAGTTCATACCCTTTAACTTACTGTAAACTAAGCTAAACAAATACTGATCCCAGAACTATGAGATTGGAGATGCAGCTGTTGTGTTTCAAGACAGCCAGCAGGGATATCAAACAACTCAGTGTTTATACATGTGTTAATATCTGTGTAATTAATGGGGTAATAAATTACATTATTGGATAAGTTGTTACCAAGAGACACACAGAGAGTCACTTAAATGGAATGAGTTCAGAGGATAAGAGTGATGGAGCAACCTCCATTAGTGCTTGAATTATTGCTCAAGGCTTCAGGAAAGGGTCCCAGAAAGCCCTGAAAGACAACAGAATACTAAGGACTGAGTACTGTGGAGTCTGCAGCTATGTAATACAGATCTTTTTGAGTTGGTCCTTGACTTGGATATGTGAGTCTAGGAAAGAGCTTTCATCAGAACCTTTAGATTAAGTGGAGGTCCTTTCAATCTTGAAAACGTTCTTCACTCTCACACATTCCATTTACAAAAGTGATTCTTTAAAGAACCGTTCATTGTTTTTTATGTAACTAAAAGTGTTTCTTCTGTGGCAGAATAGAAACATCTTTAAAGGAGGCACGGCCAATTCCATATATGACTCCCACAGTTATTACAGTTTAAACAAATGTCCTTAAGGGTCCTCAAGAGGATTTCATGCAAGGCATGAGATTTCCAGGGGGGTGTTTTTTGTGGCCACTTAGTCATCTACATTCTCAACAACAGAGAAGCCTGAGAAAGCCCTGTCCTGATACTATATTTGCACATTTTGCTCACTATGTAACTTGTCCAGTCCAAAATGTGACATGTCATGCATTAGGCAGAAGCAATAGGCAAAAAAGATCGAAGCCAGAGAGGCAGAAGGTTAAGCATGACTTCAAGCTTCATGCCGGAGGTCAGAGCTCAGGAGAATTTCAGACGCCCCTACATCCTTAAAAGGGAAAAAATACTGAGGATGATGTGAGTGAATAATATGATTTGAAGGTCTAACACTAGCCTCAACAACAACAAAAAAAAACTTTCCCCAGGGGTCACAGATTGTGGGGACATTGCAAGACTCTGATACTCGCATGGAATTTAGAGAATTGTTTGTGTTTCAGTAAAGTGCACTAAATCCAGGGGGAAGCATCTAAGAAAATGAGTTAATATAAACAGGATCTGTGCTGGAGGATTTTGATAACTAAAAACAAGACAAATCTTATGAAATTCTCAGTAAGAAACAACAGCATATTTGACAACTTTGTTTTTGTTTCAACCTGAAAACAACTACTGTGTTGGCTTAATTAAATAAAGAAGTCTCTGAAACGGTCCATCTAAGACTAGTAATTACTGTAACAGAACCTTATATAGAGTAGTCGCAACAACACAATTATAGGTTCTGACATAAGACTGCTGTAAGCAACATTAGCATTAATCTATACCAGTCATCCTCACTATTTTTTTAAAAAGAGCCATATTGACAGATCAAAGTCAAGGAGAGAGCCACAATATCACCCCAAGTTACTCAAATAATGGAAAAAAAATAAACAGCCCACCTATGGACTAAACCTTTGCGCACTGAATATATTGCTCTAGCTAGCTTATAGAATCGCTGCTGCCATGTAGCCACCCTGCTGCAGGGTTGCCAGGTCCAACAAAAATATCCAGCCTAAAGTCAGTCTTAAAACCCGCCCTTTAGAAGCTTAAACTAGCCCAGAATATGTCACACGTTTGAATGGCAAAACAACTGTGTACGAGTGTACGACTTAGTATTTTGTTTATAAGGGATTTATTATGATTATTGCTGTTTATCTTAAAGTCATTAATAATATGGTAACATGAGTGTTTTATTAGTTCTTTTATAAGTGTTAAACCGTGAACCTGGCAACGGCAGAGTCTCGTGCAGCCTGCTGTTGGAAACAGTGCCTGTGTTGCCAGGTTTCACAGTATCCCCGATTTGGAACCAACTTTATTTGAGGCAAAATGAGAGGGAAAGTGCTTGGAATTTAAAGCGCATTACAGTATATGTCTCTGTAGCATGCTTTAAAAATACTTTGGCTGTGCTGCCGTACTTTTGTAACCGGTCACGAGAGCCACCAATAAAGCACGGCGAGCCACATGTGCCTTGGGAGCTGCGCAATGAGTATCCCTGGTCTATACTATGTGGTGGTGGCCAGTCTTCTATTGGCTTTCTGGGTTGGAGCTCCAAGTGGTAATTGAGGGATATTTTAGAAAGTGATACAGGTGTATAGTTTAATAATGTGACATTGAGTTAAGATTTGTGACAGTTATGGATTATGAATTATGGTCACTCTTAAAAAAGGCTCTAGTCATGGGTATATGGTTGTAGGAGAAAAATCAAAACTTTCACTGGTGTAGAACACAGCAGTGGCATGTGGTGCATGAAGCAAGGACTCCTTCTGCATGTCTCACAAAACCCCACGCATAAATCTGTGTATGGAATTCAAAATACCTACAGTCATTTAACTGAAGACAATGGAAGACAACTTCAAAACAAATGTAGCCTGCATTGTGTGGATTCAAAATCTAGTGCACAGCAAAATGTTTCACCTGACGGGCACATTCACTGAAGCTACAACACATTCTGCTGCCAACAAAATCCACAAATCTGTTTATCAAATCTTGTTTAACAAGATCATGTGTACAGGACGCCAGCTCAGCAAAATATTTAATAGTGTATATAACTGGCTTATATTACAGAACCCTTCAAAATATCAGCAGAAGGGCAAACGGGATTGACTGCAGTGAACTTAGTTCCCTTCATATGAACGATGAAAGTAAACCCTGCCTTCGATCAACTGGACAACAAAATAGTTTTTTACGGAACTGGAACATAAACATCCAGTATTTTTCTTATTCAGATTGTATTATTCTATCATTTTCTATCCATAAAGTAATGTTAGATATAAAAATCTAAACAGAGCAGACATGTTGATTGTTTAGAACAAATGTTTAGTGCTCTATGCTTTCAAACTCTTAGTCCTTGATTTATAACATCTCTCTTTGAGGCTTCACTTTGCAATGTACTCAAGTATACACTTATTTATTTATTTACCAAAGGCAGAATTTACCAAAGGCTTTGGATTTTGACACTCTGTGACGGGCTGTCACTGACTTCAGAGCTTGTGGAGGTTAATAATAGTTGGACCTACCTGCTTGTGACCAGAGGCTGTCAAATGGAGGGTGAACAGATATCATTTGAGAAGATTAGACGTGATTAACCTTGTGAAACTAAAACCTGGAGATATTTGTTTTTGTCTCCCTATGACATGTCTGAGATATGGCATATCAGTTTGACTGTAATGAGAACCAGACGGGTAAACTCAAGGCACTCAATCAGCAGTGATTAAAGACAGTAGGTCATATCACTTGATCCTCACATTCAGTAGTGACTAGTTAGTAAGGAGGCAGGTTTATCTAAATATAAACTACACGTCAGAAAAGGTATCATTTCAAAAGTAACCAGTAAATAATGAGTCATTACTTTCATTTTACTCTATTATTTAAGTGTAATTCTATCACTATTTATTTGATTACATTGTGAAGTGCAGTTAAATATTATACACTGGAACATTATTGAAAAATGGATAATATGGATAAACAATGTTTTTGATCATAAAATTGAATATTAAAATTGAAATATATTGAAATTGTCAAATACTTGAAATACTGTTTTAACAGGATGGGGGAGGATACAAAATACAGTAAAGTACAGATTAACCAAATCAGGTTCTGATTGATAACTACAAATAATAATGGACTGTCAGCAGAAATTTTGAAAAGGTTAAAATAAACATTCACATACATAAAATCACTATTTAAGAGTATATTATTTGTGATGATTATCATTTAATGTTTTTCTGAGCAAATAAACACATGTTGCCCAGATACCCAACTAGCTTGCTTTTTTTTAATGTTTGCCAATTTTCTACCCTTCCTAATGTGGTAGTAGCCACTTAACCTATCCCATGCTCTAGGGGTCTCTCCCCATCACTTTGCACTGTCCCTGACTCTAGGAGGGTTAAGACATGCACATGCCTCCTCCGCTACGTGTGATACAGCCACCGCCTCTTTTCATCATTGGGAAGCCAACACACTTGGAAGAAAGTGCAGGGTTCCCAGCTCCAAATGGAGACGCCTGAGCCAGTGGACATTGCAATGTGTGATTGATAGAAAGAGTGAGAGCGCTATATACCCGCCCAGAGAGAGTGTGGTCAATTTTTGCTCTCTTGGGCTTGATTGTTGATGGCAAACAGCATGACTGGTATTCGAACTCGCGATCCTCTGGTCATTGTGTCAGCGTCTTAGCCTGCTGAGCCATTCGGGGGCCCCACTCAAATAGCTTTTTAAATCTACTTTACTCAGGTAGCAAAGGCATTATGGATATTAATCTTAACATTTATTAGTTGTTTATAGTCATGGGAAGTTCTAGCTTGTGAAGGTGCTGAGGATTAGCATCTGTTTAATGCATTTATATGACTCCAGAATGGTTTAATAGTTAACCGGTTTAAAAGTATTAAAAATACTAGTGCCATCATGTAACATATTGTATGTATATAGAATAACTACTTCTGTCCATTTTTGGAAATTTGAATTTAAATGCACCAAAATAAAAATAAAACAATATTATATTCAAGACAAATTCAAAACAATTAATTTTTTTTTTTTTTTTTTTTTTACTTGCCCAGGGACTGCAGATGAAAATTAGCCATTTGGCTAAATCTGGCGCATTTACCTTATGAAATAGTGATGTTGATTAATGTGTATTGTCCCTGTTGTTTAAATAAATAAATCTCAAATCTCAATATTTGAATTAGATGTTGAAATACAAATAAGTAACAGATTTTAGTATGAAACACAAAAGTTATCACTGACTTTTTAAAATATGTTTTATAACAATTTGTATACTTGAATGTTTGTGCTAGGAAAAAATACAATTCATTACACCACAAACACCAGTGATAACTGCAAGCAGTGCAGGGAGTGGATTTCCAAAATCTATGTGACTTCAGCAAATAGGAAAAAGGTGCACCTCTAGGTTACATCTGTTGTGTAAATGAACCTGCAAATACCATCTAGTTTCATTACCCACTTATTATGACTTAAACACCTGTGCATGAGTAACTACGTCTCAATGAATGCATTTACGGAGAAGAATAACGAGTCTGAATGACTATCTGTGAAAGCTTCATAATGAATGTAAATGTGGCTGATGTGGGTTTAATGAGCCACAACACACCTCACAGCTGAATGGACAGACAGTGGCCTCCTCTTAAATATAAGCTCTTGCAAACTAAAGAGGACATTTACAAGAGCTCTATGTATTATTCATTTGAAGTTGTGAGATGTTATATGTTGTGCTGCATTGATTATTTATCAGCTAACCAACTGAATTATTTATTTATATATTGCCATTGTGCTTCAAGATGAGCTGGGAGGAAATGTGTGTACATGAGACATGTGTCTCAGCATGTGTGAGGCTGATATCAGAAGGCCACGACAGGCTGGATCATGAGGTAATCTCACAATAGAACATTAAAGCTCCATTCAGTTTCACAGGCGAGTGGGTGCTTTGAGTCCACAAGAATCGCAGCAGCTTAAGTTCTCATGGAAAAGATGCAACTCCATAATACACAAGTGTTTGAACAAAAGCTCAAGTCATGAATCTTTCATTGTTTCATGTGGATACAGACACGTTTCTTAAGTATGGTAATATAAGTGGACAGGCAAACCGCCTGACTGATAAATACATTTACATATCTGAACACCTTTGCACATACCTACACACTGTATAGCCATCCACATCATATTCTGAGGAGCAGATTTATACTCTACAATTTCCTTCCTTATAAATGTGTATATGCCCTTTGGGGGTCACGCCTGAGCAGCATGAAGGGTTGATTTATTTCAAGGGAAAGCTCTGGGAAGCTCATATCCCAAAGGCCATTGAAACGCTTACAGAGAATTATACCTTCAGACAAACAGATGACCAAAACAACAATAGCACAGGAATCTCAATGAACTCCTTGGATTTGGTGGAGATAGTAAATTCAGACCATGGAAAGTGATTGAGGAGGAAAAGTCAAGAGTGCAATGAGGAGAAATGGTCAAAAGTCAGAAAAGGAGCATTCTTGGCAAAGGCCACTGGGGAATGTCTGAATGACTCCTGCCCTCTTGCCCTCCTGATACTGCTGCAGTGGGATTATGGGTAATAACTGGGTAAATACAGACATAGTGACTGAACCAGTTTATGAAAATGTACAAAAACATACACATCTGCTAAAATAGACAACACTGGAACTAAATTCCATATCACAAAATCTTAACATGGCCCAAGACCATGAAGACACAAAGGTTCCTATATATTGTCTTGGGAATATGATTATTGGAAAACTTTTTAATGTAATAAAAAGCTTACATAATGTGGAGGTTTTTTATACATTTTAAAAAGATTTTTCAAAGCCAGACATAAAAGGTTTTTTTTTAAACCATTGGAAGGTTCAGTAGTGAACCAAAACATCCACTCAAAGACCCTATTTTGGTATCTTTATTAATGTATTGCTTTCATTGGTACAGAATAATATTAAATATGTAAATGAACACCAGACCTTCACTTCTACTGTATGAATGCTGATGAAAATGAACTCTGGGTGAATCACACACTGACATGCATAGAATACACAGTAAAAGAGGCATTGAATACTTTTCAATGCATTCTATTTGATCATTGTAGACACCAAAAACAGGACAAAGAAAATCCACTTGAATGTAAAGATACTTGTAATATGGATATTGCAGCTTTTAGTGATATATATGAAATAAAATATAAGATTAATATGTTTTTAACAAAAAAATCTGGCAGTCTCTACAGGGCTTAAATGCATCCACTTTAGTTCACTTTATTACTGCTTGTGTTCTTAGCATAACCACAATGCAAAAAAATGTTGTGACATGTACATTGTAAATAAATGTAAATAAAAACCAAATGCAATGATTTGAAAATCCCACATTTTACTCACAATAAAACATCAAACACATATCAGATGTTAAAAATAAGACATTTTACCTTTTTGTGGAAAATATTAACTCATTTGAATTAATTAATTTAGAAAAGCAGCAATACATCTCAAAAAAGTTGGAACAGGGGCAACAACAGGCTGAAAAATTAAGTGGCACTAATAAAAAAAGAAACAACTGGAGGAGCAATAACCAAGTATATAAAGAGCATTTTAGAGAGGCAGACACTCTTTAAAGCAAAAATGGGCAGAATTTCACCAATATGCAAAAAACTGCATCTAAATGTTGTGTAATGATTTCAGGAAAAGTTCCTCAACATAAAATTGAGAAGACTTTGAATATCCCATTATCGATAGTAAATATTATCAAAAGATTCGGAGAATCTGGAGAAATCCCTGTGCATATGGGACAAAGCCAACAGTCAATATTGGCATGATCCTGTACTAGAAATAACTGTATGGGCTTAGGAACACGTCTAGAAATCATTGCCTGTGAATACAGTTTGCCATGCAATCCACAAATGCAAGTCAAAGCTGGATCATGCAAAGAAGAAGTCATATGTCAACACCATTTATAAATGCCTCTGTCTACTCTGGACCACAGCTCATTTAATATGTTAAACAGAAAACTGTTCTGTGGTCAGATGAATCAAAACTGTAATTCTTCTTCAAAACCACAGACATCATGTCCCACATATTCAACATGTCATCAATACTCAGTTCAAAAGCCTGCATCTCTGAGGGTATGTGGTTGCATTAGTGCCTATAGCTTAGGCAGCTTACACATCTTTAAAGGCACTATTAATGCTGAAGAGTATATAGAGGTTTTAGAACAACATATGCTCCATCCAGAAAATGTCTCTTTCAGACAAGACGCTGCACAGCAATACTAAACCACAGACTGCATCCATCACAACAGCATGGCTTCACAGAAGAAGAGTCCAGGTGCTGAACTGGCCTGCCTGCAATCCAGACCACTTTTGGCACATCATGAAATAAATAAAATCAGCAAAGAAGACACCAGAGTGTTGAGGAGCTAGAATGATACATCAGAAAGCAAGGGCGTAACTTTGGGTCCAACATTGGGGGGGTTGAGCTGTCTGCATATTTATTTATTTATTTATTTAATCATTTACTTTTCTAAAAGGATTCAGGAGATTTTGTGTTAACCGTATTAGAAATACATTGTAATGCTTTTACTATGAATTTATTTAACTTTCTTTGTATTTACTCTGCACCTTAAACAATTAAGAAATGCGGAGCTAGCTACTGGAGCTAGCTAAAATACCTGAACGTTTATTCATAGTGTGTCTGATACACAGCGGCACAGTTATTAAATCATCAGCTAACAATACATATACATTTACCTCATTTAGATTTTTCCGCTTTTTACAAGGCGGTGTTGTCGACCAACAATTAAAAAATGTTTTCTGTCCACTTTTTGGTGCTCTTTTCGTTTTTTCTTAGGACACCCACTCCCCCAGCAGCTGCTTGCACAAGCAAGCTAAACGGTCAGGGTTGCCAGGCAAAAGAATTTCCAGTCCAAAGTCAGTCTAAAACCCACCCTTCAGAAGCTTAAACTAACCCAAAATTTGTCTGTCACACGTTTGAAGCAAATGGAAAAACAACTATGAGTGTTATGACTTAGTATTTTGTTTATAAGGGATTATTTTTTTTATTACGTGTGAATTTTCACCCGCGACTGGATTTTCAAACAAGTCCAATGGCGTGAAAACCACGAACCTGGCAACCCTGCAAAAGGCGAGCGCTGCTGCTTGGTGGACGTTGAATTATACCAAGTTTTTGTGGGGAAAGGGGGGGTTACATTACCAAATGATTGAACATGCTAGTATTTTACCCAAAAATGATCATGAATAAAGAAAATTAACAAGTTATTCATGAAAGATGTTTTTGTAAATTAAAATTATGTGACTTTATTGAGGGGGTTATAGTGATTGGATCAGATTATTGGGGGGGTCATAATCCCCCTATCCCCCCCGCAAATTACACGCATGTCAGAAAGTTAGAAATACAGAAATACAGAATCTCACATTATTTGAATATTTAAACCAATTACTATTGTTAGTATTTGAATAGGGCTTGAAATGTCACTTAATGTGTAACACATATGTGACAGTTTACCTTTTTGAAATAAATTATGAAAGAAAAACTATTTCATTATATTGTAATTGTAAGAGTTGAGGTACTACATGCTGTTACTTGTGATTGTGAAGGTTTTGTGTATGTAGATTGATATTATGCAGCACTTTCTGTGCCTGAGCCCAGTTTTCAGCAAAATTCACGGTCACTGTAACCTTTTGAAGTCTCCATGACAGCCTTTTTTATATCTTCTTCCTTTCTACATCATCTCCTTTTGCATTTTCTTGAGGCACAATCTGGGACAGGTTTTTCATCTGAAAAGGCAACTTCAGACAGCAGCAGGGCTGGTAAAAGACTAATCATAGATCCAATACCTCCATATTTAGTCTGTGCATGCAGTTTAAATGAGTTGAGAGGCTTTGTAATGTATTTTTGATGGAAATGACTGGGATTTTGGGTGGCTTTTGAGTTCCAATGAATGTTAGCAATATTAGCCTTGCAGCCTCAGTTTGAAAGCAAAGAAGCAAAATTTGGACTTGAAACATGTCTTGGCTGAACAACAACATCTGAGGTAAGTGGAAAGATGTGTAAATAGCATTTTTGAGTGAGGCATTTCTGATTACAGTAACTCCAAACAAAGTTCAGCTGTTTCTGGTTACATACTGCAAAAGACACAAATAGCTTAGCAAGCATGTTTCCATTTGATCAAGTACAGCACATGAATGGTAGCTTATTAAAAGTGCCCGACTCTGTTGGTATGATATATTCTAAAGAAAATAAGAACACATTTAACCAAAATAAATGTATTGCATTACTTCAGTGTTGATTACTTTATTTTCACTTTGTAATTGTAGTTTCTATGACTAGTCATTTTAAGTTTATATAGAGAACAAATCTGAAGCCACTGACTCAATAAAAACTGAATTTGTCACCCTGTAACCTCAGTCTCTCCACTGGACTTGTTCAGCAGTCTTGTCTTGTCAGCTGTGAAGTTTACTTATCGAGGCTTCAGTCTTCACTGCTTTCCAATTCCAGGCCAAAATTGCCATTAAGGTTCTTTATAGCCACCTTTGTTTGTAAAAATACTACTTAGTTTAGACAAGACATCTGGGATTATAACTCAATAATTCAGGATGGACTGAGCTCAACAGGCAAAAATGGTCTTTATGAAAAATCAGGTGTTTGGGCAGTTTGCCACCAATTAAAGGAATACTTTTTCAGCATATTCTCTTCTTACTGTCAATTATTATTGACATAAATGTGATACATTGATACAAATAATACATTCTGCAGCTTTTAATAAAGAATATAAAACAGAGAAAACACAGAAATAAAAAAATTGACAAGACATGAGTTAAAACTCACTTATAATAGACGTCATTGGGCAGCTGTTGGATTCTCAGAATAAACATTTGAAATACATCACTATACAACACATATTTGAAACAGCATTGTTTAAACAGCACTAACAATACAGTTCTTACATGCATAACAAAGAGGGTTCTTTAGTGAAGGCCGTGGTTATATGTAGTACCACAGCAACTCATGCATGGTGAAATTATTCTTATAGTGTGATTAAGAATGTGCTGTATATGTTTCTTCAAATGTTTTTGAAAAAAAAATTCTAAACAACACCTAAAAGGATCCTACACAGTTTAATTTACAAGTACTTTGAATGAAAATGTTTTGAAAATGAAAAAGGTACATGTTTTACATAAATATGTGCTGAGAGAATTCAGCAACTGTCAATCGGTTCCTATTACGAATGAGTTTTGAGCTAAACGGAAAATGTGTCAGAATGATTGTCTATAGTGATCGACCATAAACTGTAGATGCAGCAGATACAGATTAGATTGAAGAATGCGTTATTCCTTTCCTTGCAATTTCAGTGAAGAATCTCTGTTCAAAAAACTCATTTGGGTGTAATATTTGTCAAGAAACTGAGTTCTTATTCACTGAAAAGGTCCAAAAAAATGATATCAGTCTTAACTTGTTGCTAATAGTGGAAAATGGCTCGCCCATAGGTGAATATAAACTCAGTATAGGACATGCTTTATTTACTTATGGGGAACTCTAGATGATATCTGTGACAGCATGAAATATGAAAGGCTGACATCTGAAAATAGCTTTGTTGAACTTTTCACATTTTCATGCTCCGTGATTCAAGTGGCACTGGACCAACTAAATTCATGCCAGTGACACATCCAACTAAAAATACAACATAGTCTCACAGAAGCAGACAAAACATTTTAGAAGCCTGACCACCTCCATTATATGTAATTGTTCTATTTCACTAGTATTGGTTGCTAAGAATAGCCATATTACTGATGCCAGGCTATGGGTTCCAGCTTTACCTACCACATTCCAAATATACAGTATAAACAACAAGAATACAGTTTGTGACTTGCCACATTGTTTTTAAGTGCATAAAAAATGAAAAGAAGAAGAAGAGGAGGAAGAGGAAGAAGAATAAAAATAGGCCCATTGTGTACAAATAACTGAAACCTAAAACAAAGTTAAAAAGCATTTTATTATTGCATACATTTCCTTTTTCATTTTACTTAAATTTAGGTCAAATCAGACTACATTATGCATACGCATAATGTAATTTATCATATGATTATTAATAATATTATATATATATATATATATATATATATATATATATATATATATATATATATATATATATATATATATATATGCCTTTTGCGGCCAATACAATGTCAATTCGTCTTGGGAATGACATATACAAGTCCTGCACAGTGGTCAGTGGGATTTTAAGTCATTCTTCTTGCAGGATAGTGACCAGGTCACTACGTGATGCTGGTGGAGGAAACCGTTTCCTGACTCGCTCCTCTAAAACACCCCAAAGTGGCTCAATAATATTTAGACACAAAGACTTGCTGTCTTGGTCACAGATGCGCCAGCAAGACGTGAACCAACAATTTGTCCTCTTTTGAACTCTGGTATGTCACCATAATGTTGTGTGCATTGTAATATACTATATAACTGTGCTCTTACCTGCTAACTGAACCTTCACACTCTGCTCTTACTGGTGCAATGTGACATTAATGAAGATTGGCCACCAGACTGGTCCAATTTAGCCATGAAACCTCCCACACTAACATGACAGCTGTTTCACTTTCATTGTCTAACCCCTGGTGGGTGGGTGGTTAGTTAGTTAGGTAGGTAGGTAGGTAATTTTATATAGTTTTTTAAATATATTTTTAATACAGAATAGGAATATCATGTCTTTAAATGGCAATACCTCAATAGGAGGTAGAGTTGGTGCCAGCCAGCTGTCTCCTCATTCAGTAAACAGACATGAAGGAGAAAGCTGGTGTGGTCATATATGCCTTGTTTAGAGGTCGTTTACACCCCTTCCTGGGATTTAAAATTCTGTTATTTTGATGTGTTTTATCACATATTTCACCACTGTTCTGTGCTTATGTGTTCAGAATAGCTTTAGTATTAGTCTAGAACAGCATCTTGTGTAAGAGTTAATCACCCTCAGTACGTGTTATATGGTGCCTGGGTATACCCCCATGATTTGCTGTGATATTTAGCTTCACACTGCTGTTTCATTTTGTTCTTTTAAAATGAAATTAAATAAATAAATAAACAAATAAAGCCTTTTTCATAAATAAGCTGTTTTGTTGCTGTGCCTTTAAGAGTGATATATGTGAGTGAGCTCTGTTCTGATTAGCAGTCCTGTTTTGTACCACATACAAAAAGCAGTTTGGCAGTTTGGTGTACAACACTCCTTATAACTATGAAGTGAAAGGGTGCTACTGTAGGCTGAACAGGTGAATGTATGTAAATATGCTTGTTTTGTGACATCACAAAAACAATGCTACGTCAAACTGGGTATTTTACCAGCTTCCTAATATGGGACTCTACTAATGTTTACATACAATATTAAAAATGGACAAGATGGATCAAATGGACAAGATGGATCAAAATCATATCCAAAAAACACAATAACTTCACAGTGATCCTCATCTAAAACAGCTGTTAAAACCTTTGTTGTAGATATAAAGTAAAGGAAATAACTACCTAAAGCACTCTAACAAGCACGAATGTCAGACAGGAAATGTATTCAGCTTAGGCTGCAGTGCATGACATTTTCACTCAGCAATCAAAAGTACATCAGAAGATCAGGATGCATTGCAGAGGAGAGGTGCAAGGTCATTGAAAGTGTTCTCGGGGTCTCATAGCTTATAACTTGCAACATAAATTCCATAAATTTAGTCCAAGGAATTTAAACCAGAAGTTTTTAAGTTTATTTTCACACCTGTAGTTTATTTGCTCTGGTCCAAATCAGTTAACGAGGTGTAGTGTTTGATTGGTTTGATTTGATTTCACGCAGGGAAAATCCAAGTGCACCACAACAAACAACACGAGAACATTATCTTCACTTATTGGTCAGATCTTTCTAGGGTGGGATTAAGA
The DNA here is from genome assembly GCA_036984385.1 of Crenuchus spilurus. Classification (NCBI taxonomy): domain Eukaryota; kingdom Metazoa; phylum Chordata; class Actinopteri; order Characiformes; family Crenuchidae; genus Crenuchus; species Crenuchus spilurus. The sequence goes on along the minus strand of BRDA01036133.1, from coordinate 10,460 downwards.
AAGTAAATACAGGAAGAAGGTATTGTGTTCTAGTGTATATATTTATGCAACATTGTGCCATGGCAGAGATGGCATTTCTTCACAGCTTTAGTAATTACTACACCTGCAAAATGCCAAATTCACTTTAAGGGCACGTCATGAATATGCACTACTGCTCAAGACTTTAAGAAGACCTGCTACCTTCAGATGACAGAAGGGACCTAATATTGGCAGTGTACAATGTTATGCTAACTGCCAACATGATAACTAAAGACGTGTTCGGTCATGGTAATGTTACATATGTGATAGTTGGGTTCCATCAAACTCTGACATTCTTTATGAGTTCGTTTAGGACCAGACCAAGACCACCTCCTTTCAAAGGTCTTGGTGTGTTTTGAACCTCACCTGAGTGTGTTTACTGTATTTGCATCTGCCCAAATGAATCACAACAATGGTGTAAATGAGCCATGGTCCTGTTTAGCTGAACTATAAAGTGAATGTGTTATTTATCTAATTAGCTAATTATCTTCATAAATACATCATGTGAATGGTCTTGAGAATGGTGGTGGCACACATAAGTGGACATGTGCTTGTTTCAACTGAAATAACAACGTAAACTGTGTTTACTTTTCTATTAGTTCTGGAAGAGTTATTGGTGTCATTCTGTTTGTTTACCTAAATAGTGCCTTTGATTTGATTTGATTTGATTTATATTTTGAATTGACAGGTTTGAGTCTGCACTAAAAACGTTTTCTGATGCTTCCATTTAGCACATAGTGGTCAACAAAGTACATTTTTTAATCAACAAAGTAAATTTTTTAATATTGAATGAGACAATAACACTGTTTTCAATATGTTTTATCTTCTATACCAGAACATTTCACCAAACATGAAGTTGACAATTTTGCACTGACAATAACATAATTTTTTATAAAATCAATGTTTTATTTTTTGACAATCAAAAAAATGAAAGTGTAAGATCTGGATCAGATTTAAACTTAAATATTCTACTAATATTCTAATTGATCATGTATTTCACCTAGGGTGGGGCTGAGCTACACACACACACACACACACACACATGAAGAACAGAGAATCACTGCAGCAGAAAGGATAAAGTGAGCGCTTTATCCAAAAATCTGGTGTCTTGCTTTGTTCTCTCTACTTCAGCTCCCTCTCTTCATTAACTCTCAAGCTCACTCGACCACTGCTGCTCTGTTTGTCTCATACTTATTGAGCTGGAAGGGCCTTTAAATGTAAAACACTGTGTTTAATCAGCAACTGACAAACTGTACCCACTCTGCCTTTATGGAAGCTAATATGACACCGTCTGTCTCTGTGCCCGGCTGCTTCTTTCTGCTCTCGTGGGGAGTGGATTTACAGCAGGCTGTGAAATTTGGGCTGAATGATTCTGATTAAAGAGCAATTTAATAGAATGAGATTGCTTGTAAATGTAACATCAGTCACAGTGCAGAGTAAAAAATAGAAATGTGTTAACAGCACTACAATGATCCGAGCTAAACATCTTTTATTTTACTGATGCGTTAACAGTCCTAATCATAATAAAATATTTCCTCTTCTACTTAGCATTTAGAAAACACATTCTGATGAACTCAAAATGAATTATGTGTGAGAAATAATCGTATACCATGTTTCTTTCATCAGCCATGTAAGGTTTAAGAATGTAGCTTTAATAAGAAAAGCTGGAGTGAGAATTTAATCAATAAATTAAAATAACTTGTTTGAAATATGAATGAAAGAAAACATCCAAGCAGAGAGTGAAGCAGAACTGGTTAAAGATACAATGCCTGGAACATTCCTTTGTGTCATTCATTTGATCCATAAACCAGAGTTTGGAGTGTCTGGGAGATGCTCAGTGCATCAGCTTTCTCACTTCAAACCACACAGATCACAGATATGTGGAGCTTTTATCTCAATCTGACATAAGAATTTATTTCATGAACAATCCAGAAGGCACTATTCCCTCTGAGCAGGAGTACAGGGTTTTGTAATAATATTAAACAACCCTTAGAAGTCAAGTTGCTAGATTTCATTTCATTACATTAAGTACAGTGGTGCTTTAAAGTTTGTGAACCCTTTAGAGTTTTCAATATTTCTGCATCAAGTCCTAAAAGTAGATAAAGAAAACCCAGTTAAACAAATGAGACAAAATTATTATACTTATTTATAAATCATGTTATAATTTATTGAGAAAAATGATCCAATATGACAAATTTGTGAGAGGCAAAAGTATGTGAACCTCTAGGATTAGCAATTAATTTGGAGGTGAAATTAGAATCAGGTGTTTTCAATCAATGGAGTGACAATCAGGTGTGAGTGGAGACCCTGTTTTATTTAAAGAACAGGGACCTGAAAGAAAAACACTGCATTCCAGAATAAGAACTTTATCCCATCTGTGAAACATGGTGGTGGTAGTATCAGGTTTGGGTCTGTTTTGCAGCATCTAGACCCGGACGGCTTGGCATCATTGATGGAACAATGAATTGTGAATTATATCAGAGAATTTTAAATAAAATGTCTTGACATCTGTCCATGAACTGAATCTCAAGAGAATGTATATCATGTAGCAAAACAATGACCCTAAACACACAAGTCGTTCTATCAAAGAACAGTTACAGTACCAGAAACGTTGCAGTTAGTTGCAAGGGGGGTCACACCAGATACTGAAAGCAAAGGTTCACATACTTTTGCCTCACAAATGTCATATTGTATCATTTTCCTCAATAAATAAATGTATAATATGTTTGTCTCATTTGTTTAACTGGGTTCTCTTTATCTACTTTTAGATAATCTGATGATGTTTGAGGTCATATTTATGCAGAAATATAGACAATTCTAAAGGGTTTATAAACTTTCAAGCACCACTGAACAAATGTACAAAATCTAATAAAATACACACATGTCCACACATATTCAGCATCTTAATAGTTAGTGGGTTCAGTTTCCTTAAGGTACACACATTGCACACAGATGTTCACTTGGGCACTGAAAGTAAAAGTGCACCATCATTGACAAATGGGCTTGCACAAAGAGGATTTTTTCCTCCACATTTAATCCATCTGTGCAGTGAAACACACATATACACAAGTGAACAGTGAGTACTCATGCCCAAAGTGGTGGGCAGCTCCTATCCACAGTATTTAAGGCCACTTCATCATGTCCTGACATCAGGATCAAACCAGCAACCTTCCAGTCGACCAGATTCCTAATCCTAAGGCCACAGCTGCCCCCTGCCTAGTGTTTGTATAATCTCCATAGAAAAGGACTGCCAAGAGAATGGGACTTTCTGGAGCTACGATATGAGTCAATGATCACCACACCTAATTTCAAGTGTGAGAAGGCATGAGTAGGAGTGGAGTTTGGGACCCAGAACTAATTAACATTAATAGCTGACCTCCCTAATACTCTCATGGCGGAATACAATCAAATCCTCCTAGCAATGTTACAACATCTAGTGTAAAATCTTCACAGAAGAAATAGATGTTGTTACTTCAGCAAAGATGGACAAACTCCCAATTAAACACTTGACTTTTTTAGACAGGTAGACTTATGTACATATTGGACTGAAAGCGTGCAGTCATATTTAATCATATATGACTTACTGTACATAAATTCAGGAAATTGGAAACACACTCACATGGGTGTTTTTGTATGGGTGTATTTTCACCAGAAAGTATTGGGATCAAGGTTAAATAATAGTCTGTCTGAGACCTAAAAAAGCCAACAGAGGACAAACAGCTTTGAGCAATTTCACAACACCACCATTCACTATTGCCTAGGCCCAAAAGACAGCCAGAACAGTAGAGTAACATTGGATGTCACTCTGACCGTGCTTAAACCATTTTTTAAATAATGGTTCCTTTATGCTTCTTGGCTTGCATGTAATGTTCTATGACAAAATGTGGTGCAGCCATTATATTACAGTGGTGCTTCAAAGAAAAGCCTTTAGAATTTTCTGTATTTCTGCACAAATTTGATTTAAAACTTTGTCAGATTGTTCCACAAGTTATTAAAGTAGATAAAGAGAAACAAATCAAAGAAAATTGACAAAAATATTAAACTTGGCCATTTATTTTTTGAGGAAAATGATCCAATATGACATATATGTGAGTGGCAAAAGTATGTGAACCTCTAGGATTAGCAGTTAATTTGAAGGTAAAAGGTGTGAGTAGGCACCCTGTTTTATTTAAAGAACAGAGCTCTATCAAAGTCTGCACTTCACAACACCTGTTTATGGAAGTGTTTCATGGCATGAACAAAGGAGGTTTCTGAGGACCTCCGAAAAAGAGTTGTTGATGCTCATCAGGCTGGAAAAGGTTATAAAACCATCTATAAATATGTTTCACTTCATTAATTCTCCACTAACACTCCAGATTGTGTGCAAGTATAGAAAATCCAAGACCACTGTTACCCTCCTCAGGAGTGGTCTATCAACAAAGATCACTCCAAGAGCAAGGCATGTAATAGTTGACAAGGTCACACACGACCCCAGGTTAAGTTCTAAGCAGCTGAAGGCCTCTCTCACATTGGCTGATGTTAATGTTCAAGAGTCCACCATCAGGAGAACACTGAACAACAATGGTGTGCATGGCAGGGTTGTAAGGAGAAAGTCACTGCTCTCTAAAAAGACCATTGATGCTCATCTGCAGTTTGCTAAAGATCACGTGGACAAGTCAGAAGACTATTGGAAGAAAGTTTTGTGGACAGATGAGAGCAAAATAGATATTTTTAGTTTAAATTAGGTGTTATGTTTGGAGAAAGGAAACACTGCATTCCATCATAAGAACCTTATACGATCTTTGAAAGATTTTGGAGGTAGTATAATGATTTGGGCCTTTTTTGATTCATCTGAACCAAGACAGGTTGCTCTCATTGATGCAACAATGAATTCTGAATTAGAGAATCATAAAGGAACATATCAGGACATCTGTCCATGAACTGAACCTAACACAGTCATGCAGCAAGTCCAGACTGTCATTTAATAGAAATGTTGTGGGAGGATCTGAAGCAAGATGTTCATTGATTCCTCCAAGCTGATGTGCAGGCGTGATCTTTAATCACTAGAAACATTTAGTTATTGCAGGTGTGTAGATACAGTGGATACCTGGAATGGTGAATATAATGAATAAGGTTATGTTATGTTATATGCAATGTTATTCCTTCTTAAGCAAAAATTGGTCAAATTACACATTTTTATGTTTGTGTAAATTATTATACATACATAATAAATTATATATACATTTAAGACTTTTTTTTATTTAATTTTTCTTTCACCCTCTCCTCTCCCACCCACCTTCACCCAGCAGCCAATGCTTACCAAAACTGCCTTTAAAATATTACAATGGTCAATTTTATTTAGCTATATATTATTATATTGTATATAGTTTAACTATGATGGTAATAATAATAATAATAATAATAATAATTATTATTATTATTATTATTATTATTATTATTATTATTATTATTGAAGGGCAGCACTGTGGACATTTATTAATTTATTCATACATTTATGGACTTATTATGTTGTGACATAGGAACACTTGTAATTTTGGCTTTGCTCAGCCTGAAGGAAGATCTGTAGGTTATTAAAGTAATATTATATGGCATCCTAAGTTGCATGAAATAGTTTGTTTGGCCCCCTAAGTAAGAATTTCATTTTCTCTAATCTGAGCAGCAGTAAGAGGTCCCTGAGCCAGTGTGCTTTAAGTAGGCATGCTGACTTCCTGTAAGTTAAGCTCCTTCACTGTGTAAAACAGTTGAAAAGCATCATGTTTCTATTGTTCTTTAAGTGCATATATTTATGATATGAAGAAAAATTAAACTAAATGTAAGTTATCTACTGGGAATAAATTTAAATATATATTTATATTTTAGTAGACAGTTTCTATTTATTTTCTGAATTTAACATTTTGGATGTTTTTTTTCACACAGGACACAATGTATTTTTCTTACACTTAGTAATACTGCATTAAAATGTACAGAAATGTGTTTTCTGTGGATGATGTGTTAAGATGAAGACTTGTTTTAAGGTTAGAGTAAGGTAGGGGTTAGGGTGATGGTGAGGTTTGGATTAGCCTAGTAATTTTACTGTTAAGGTTTGGTTAAGTCTCCATTAAAAGAATGTAAGTCTGAGTAATGTCCCCACAATTCACATAAACAAACTTGTGTTTGTGTGTGCAAGTTTAGCAGAGTGAGGACTGATGAAAGACAGCTAGCTCCTGTCAATAGTCAGTAGCAGAGTTGTGGTGATAGACACTTTTAGTTTAATCCGCTCCAGATGCTGACCTGTGGTGACCGCTGTGGTGCCACATCCACCTTCAGCTGCTGTCCAAGTGAGGAGTGGACAGGAATGCCACTGAGGACTCATTCACACTCCCTCAGCGCCTCAGTAAGCAGTTATTCAGTCAGAGAACAGGCCAACCAAGGGGCAAAAAACAGAAAGGTTATCCTGGGAAGGAATTTTGATTGTGGCATTTGGTGAGGTGGAGAACACAGTGACATCACTGCACCCAGTGTGATTGGGTCAAACATCAGCTGTCTGGTGTCAGACGTTTACTTCTAAGGTTTTGCAGTGAAGCTAGAAGACTAAAGTCCTGACTTATATTGTTTTTGATGTTGTATGATATGCCTTTACCAAGAGCAATGCTATCCCAATGAGCTGTATGGACTGAAGCCCACGGGGCGCCCAGGAGGATGTAATTTTGTTAAGTGGATCCATCTCTTCACATTCCATAATTATAAGTGTGCCACCAATTCTACTGCTACTGAAGTGACATAAATTATGTCTATTTGATCAAATAAGACTTTATATTACATTTGTCAGACATCACTATTTAATGAAATAAGAATTTTGTTACATGTGACAACATTACATTTACATTTACGGTATTTGGCAAACTCTCTTATCCAGAGTGATGTACAACAGTGCTTTGCTTCCATTAAGATAATTATCTCAGCTAGTACAGACAGCTTAGAGTCCAAACTACTCTTCAGTTCAGACACTGTTAGAACTAAACCATCACTAATACCTAGAAAGAGAGATGAACAATTATACACAATATAAGAGCATAACCATGTATTACAATAAGAGATTTATACTAGTGCTCGCTTAAGTGCTCAAAAAAGAGATGTGTCTTCAGTATATGTTTGAAGATTGTGAGGGACTCTGCTGGTTGAACAGTCGATGGGAGTTTGTTCCACCACCTCAATGCTAGGACAGAAAAGAGTCTTGAATGTGTTTTGAAGGATGGCGGGTCAAGCTGAGCCGTATTAGAAACTCAAAGTGTTTGAAATGCAACTCAAGACTTGACCTTTGCCATTAGGTAGGGAGGTGCTGGTTAATTTCTTGTTTTATAGGTGAGCGTCAGAGTTTTGAAGCTGATGTAAGCGGCTACAGGAAGCCAGTGAACGCAGCAGTGGACTATACATTACAGGAACTAAGCATGCAGTTCACACAATGCTAACTGGTGTCTGTAAGCTTCCATTGCTCGTTAGCTATATTAGCATTAGCGCTAGTGTAAAACTAAAGAAGCAAACTTCAGATGGCAAAAGTTTTGGCTGATCACCTACATCTGAGTCAAGAGAAATATTGTGTTAACTGAGTTTTTGTTTATTTGTTCACTGTTGCACATCAACTACTCTGTACCATTTGCCCTAGTCATTGTTCTCCTCTGGCATCAGTGGACTGTGCACCACTGTTATGCTTTTGGGAGGCACTCAGTGTCATCATGCCCTTTTGGACATCAATCATAGCATTTCCTTTGCAATCCACAACTGATTGGTCTGCTGAATTATTTATATAAGATCTGCAAACCTTGTCATTGTCATGTGGTATCTGTTCACAAGATCACTCCAAACCAGGGATGGCCATAATATTTAAATATGTATTTTCATTTATAAACATGTAATTTATGTTGTATCCAAAACTTTGTATTAGTATGTAGAATGTATTTCTACATAGAAACAGTATTTTTACTTTTACATGTCTGTATGTATGAACAGTGCATTATAACATATGGGTTCATTTGTCATGCTACAGAATTCCACACATCAGCTTTACTGACCAAAATATGACCCTTGTGTTTTCAGCTGAACTTCAGGCACCGCTCAATACCTCTACAGACTATAATACACTTTCTGTGATGGCTGTTCTTCCTCCCGTCGCTAAAATCATTTCAAGATGTCTCCCAGAGAGCACCACATTACACACGTGGTATCGCTTTATTTGACATGGTGGGTATGACTTGTCAATGACAGTGTTTTCATCCTTCAGCACCTCACATAATGTAGCACATCTTCCCATAAAAATAATGACAAGCATATGAGGTAAAAGATACCTCCAGGTCCTTATGCTTGCCTGAAGAATACAAAAATCATACAAGGCTGACTGTTTTGTTAATTGTCTCATGGCAGAAACTGGATCATTTAGGGCAATGGTTCACTCAAAAAATATATTTACACAAGCTTCCAGTAACTGCAGATGCAGTAGATCAGGCAAGACAGGATTGCTTCCTGAGGTTAGAACTCGAGCTGCAAGGTTAATGTTGCTAACAAACACTAGAACTCAATAGTCATCTAAATATCCTAGTGGTCTCCTTCAAAATACATCTTCAAAATATCTCTCAACCTGCCCAAACCATTTTCAAATATTAAGGTCTCACAGACTAATGATTGTAGTCTAATCATTGTACTGCATCTGCCATCTTAGACCACTAAAGAAGTGCTGATCTAGAATCAGTGAATCAGTTTCTGTGATGATGCCCATCATGAATTCAGAAGAACCTGATCTAAGATCAGCCTTCTCACAACCGTACTGCTGTCTGAAATTTCCCACAGCTGTGATAATCACAGCGGTGTGTGGTAGAATGGTGGTCTAGTGGTTAGGATTTGATGCTGTGCCCACCACAGCCCGGGTTCAACTACAGGTCAGAGAACAACAAATCTTTGTGGCAGCTGTGGCCTGGTGGTTAAAGATCTGGCCAGAAGGTCTCTGGTTTTGTCCCCAAGCAGGTCATGACTGAAGTGCCCTTGAGCAAGGCACCTATCCCCCAACTGCTCCTCGGGTACCGTAAATAGGGCTGCCCACTGCATCGGGCACATGTTCTCACAGCCTAGTGTGTTCATTAGTGTGTGTATTTCACTGCACAGGTGGGTTTAATGCAGTGGTCAAATACACTTTACAAAATACAAAAAAGAACATACAATTCAAGAAAAGAAGAGCGAGAGAGAGAGAGAGAGAGAGAGAGAGAAAGGGCAAGAATGAGAGAGAGAGAGAATGCAGCTCACCATAGCTTCAGCCTGTGTGTTCATGTGTGATAAAGACTGCAGCACATGCATGACAATGAGGAACAGAAGGAAAAACCTGTTTAAATACTGCTGCAATGTTTCTGTGCATGAGCGGAATGAAAAGAACATTCCAGGCAAGCTTTCCTGGATGAGAGAGAGAGAGAGAGAGAAATGAGCTAAAAGGCTGAGAAGTTGTCAGATAGGAGAGAGGGAGTGAGGGGCGAGGGAGAGAAGAGAGGAGAAAGCTGAAGTGGTTAGACGGGTGATGACAGGTAATGCTTGTTCTGTACTGCTGTCCACTCAATTCAACATGTGCCACAACTGCTGTGTTTTGCCTTCCAACATTTCAGAACAGATAATGAGTCTCACACATTCACTGCCGCACAATGTTTCAGAGACAATGAACATCACAAAGATATCAGCAGACAGCTGTAACACAGGTTTTGTTGTTTTGTCTGCATTCCAGCACACACACTGCACGTAGAAATGAACATTAACAGTGTCGTCTAATATGTGCTATAGATGGTGGGATATACAAAGTCGTTGAAATTTTACATTGACGGTTTTTTTCTTACATTGTTTCCACATTTTTTTGATGCAGTTTTCACACACCTCTGCCCATATTGGCTTCTGAGAGACTCTGCCTCTCTAAAATGCCCTTTTTATACCCAGTCATGTGACTTAGTTGTAAATTGCTCCTCCAGCTGTTTTTTAAAAGTACCACATACTTTTCCAGTTTTTTGTTGACTCTGATTTTTTTGAAATGTGTTGCTGCCATTAAGTTCTAAATGAGTTCATATTTTTCATGAAATGGTAAAGTGTCACTTACAACATCTGATATGTTTTATATGTTCTATTGTAAATAGATATGGCTCTATGAGATTTGCAAATTATCGCATTCTGCTTTTATTTACATTTATTTACATTTTACACAGCATCCCAACTTTTTTAGAATTTGGGTTATAAATAATAAGACAAAAGATCAATAATAACATTTAAGTCAACTTTAATTTCTTCCCTGTCCTCTTTGATGTTGTGTATTCTAGTCTTTAGTAGCATTGATAAATTTGTTTACAAAAAAAAAAGCAAAACAATATTTGTGTCTGAAACTACTATTAGATAAATAGTGATATAAAAAAAACATACTTAACAAACACTTTAGTTCATTTTTA
>BRDA01036130.1:5000-21979 GCA_036984385.1 Crenuchus spilurus | reverse complement strand
GAGAGAGAGAGAGTGTGAGGGAGAGAGAGAGTGTGTGAGGGAGAGAGAGAGTGTGTGAGGGAGGGAGAGAGTGAGTGTGAGAGGGAGAAAGACTGATATAGAGAGAGAGAGAGAGTGAGGGAGAGAGAGAGAGAGAGAGAGAGAGTGAGGGAAAGAGAGAGAGAGAATGAGGGAAAGAGAGAGAGAGGAGGGAGAGAGAGATAGGGAGAGAGAGAGAGAGAGAGAAAGAGAGTTAATGCCCCTATTTGTAGGTTACTATGAGGTGGAATTGCAGGTGAATAAAACTAGGAGAAAAGTGCTTGTTCAATTTTACACTTGTGTGCTGTGTGTGCACCTCTTCATGCTTCAGTAACAGCCGATTGAACTGCCTCTCTAATGGACAACTGCATAACTCAGCATGTGTGTGTGTCTGTGTGTGTGTGTGTGTGTGTGTGTGTGTGCACGCGCATGCAGAGAGGGGGCAATTCTATATGAAGCTAAATCAAATGGTCTGACAACGTTAGATGTGTTCAGTCCCAGACCTTCATCTGTTTCTGCTTCTCTTGTGCTCCATCTGTAAGATTTACAGCATTCATAGCTGACACTGTAGTATCACATCAGCTTTTTTCTCTGAAACATCAGGAGAATTTCAGGATCAAAACAGCTGTTACCAATCAGTAATGATTAACGAGCAGGTTCTCTACTTTTTAATGAGATTACAGTCAGCAGATCACTAAGCTCACACTGACTGTGTTTATATGCACAGAGTAGCCCAACCTGTTAATATTAATCAGTCTAGGAAACTGAACCAAACTGTGATGATTGTGTAGTCTGATTCTAGCTCCAGTTACATGCACACCAGCATAAACTGACTATACTATAAACAGACACTTCAAAATGCACCAAGTCCACATACTCTATTAGTATATCCACAGATCCAAGAAGAGCCCATAGAATGATCTAAGCATTTACGTACATGTCCAGACTTCCAACAGGCTTTTTAATCAGGCTAAGCTTAGTTGGACCAAACTCTTACAGACTTACATACATACATACACATTATACTTATATAGCGCCTTTCTAGACACCCAAGGACGCTTTACAATCAACACACTTCATATACACACACACCGGTGAGAAGCGGCAGCCAATCGCGCACAGCGTACTCTCAACCGGATGCGACCGTCCACCTGGAGGACTGCATCGAGCACTAGGGGGATCACCCAGGACAGAGTGCCAACCATATCTGGGCATACATACATACAAACATATATACATACATACACATTCCTACACACACCAGGGTAATTTTTTTTAGAGTATCCAATCCACCTGATCTCCATGTTTTTGGACTGTGGGAGGAAACCGGAGTCCCTGGAGGAAACCCATGCAGACACGGGGAGAACATGGAAACTCCGCTCAGATGTGGACTCGAACCCAAGACCTCAGCGCTGAGAGGCGAACGTGCTAACCACTAAGCCACTGTGCCGCCCAAACTTCAAGTCTCTCTGCCGACTTCATTATAATTAGGCCTGTTTGAGAATATGAATCCAGCTATTGTGTTTACATGCTTATGTCTTAGTTACTAACAGTCCACTGGTGTGAATGTAAATGTGGTTTTTGACTTTCACATTGATTTTTATTAATTACATGTTCTGGATAGAAATGAGTGTATTACAGCAGCTCAATGATGATCATTGCATTTTGAAAATGGCAGGTTTTGTGGGTGTTCCTGGAACACATGCCTTGTTGTGCATGGGGTATGAGTGCTCATGGTGATCCCTGTCCATTGCCAAAAGTGCTTACTTTAGGCATCAGAATTGGACCAGGCAGCCTGGTCTGATGAATCATGTTTTCTTTTACATCTTGTGGAAAGCCAGATAATCTCTCCTCCAAAAAATCAGCACATATTATACCCCAGTTCTGTTTCAGTTACACTGGCTTCCTGTTGCACTTCACATTCAGTTTAAACTCCTGTTACTAACATACAAATCTCTCCATGATCTGGCACCAGCCTAATTAGCTGAGCTTCTGCATCCTTAATGCCCTTGTGAAACACTTGTGTCCTCCGATTGTTCCCAAGTTCAAATTATTATTATTATTATTATTATTACTACATAGCTTACTATGGGAAGTGATTAGTGGTGCAGGAAAAAATCGCTTTGAGCTCGACTCGCGTTTCTAACATTGATTGATTCAGAATCGATTCTTGTTTTCAAAAAATAGATTTTTTTTTGCGGGTGCGGATGTGCCTTCTCAGCCACCGTAGTGCTAGGCAAAACAAGGAAGCAGCGTCAGCTATGTACAGGCATGCAAGCCAAGCCACGGTCTTTGAAAGCAACCCTTTGGAAACACTTTGGATTTTACCGTAAACCCAGCCCAGGTAAGAAAGGGCTTGACGTGACTCATGCGATTTGCAGAGATTGCAACGGTAAAGTATTTCGTTCGGATATGAAAGAATCAGAAAAAAAAATCCATTCGTGACCCCAAGAATCGATTCTGGATCGATTCGTTTGATTCCCAAAGATTCGCAGCCCTAGAAGTGATTGCATCATTATGCACTGGGAGAAGGAGGTAAGGTATAGGCAAAGTGATGCATTGGGCAATGTTGGAAAACTGATCCTCTGGGCAAAACTTTGTTGCCTGAGGACTAAAGTATGCCATAGATGGTTAGGCATGGTGCCAATAGGTTCATGTTCATCTGCTCTCAGCAGGCACTATACAAGCAGTGTGTGTATTTACGCATCTGTGTCAGCAATGAGTGCACCTTAAGGTCACAAACATTTGGGCCTATGCCACAGTCTGCACATGGGGCCTTGGAGTTTATGAGGTAAAATAAGGGAACAAACTGTGTGACATACTTCTTATTGGAAAAATAGAAACCAATAGAAAATACACCCCATGTGCCACCATCATTATAATCACAAATAAACAGCACTTATTAATACAGAATCAGAAGAAAACACGACTTAACCCAGCACAAGACATCTGAAAAGGAACAAGTCACACATAGGATATGTACATTACCATGTTGTATTTCAATACATTACATTCTTGGAAGTTCTGCAAGTAACTAAGACCACTCATGTCTTTGCCAATCAATGACAAGTGTGCCCTTGACTGCTCCAATCACTGACAAGAGTGCTTATGCCTCAGCCAATCACCTTCAAGTGTTTGCAACCTAGTCAAAGATTGGTAGTCAAATGTATGGCTTGGATTAATTGGTTATTTAAGGTCAGCCCTGACGCCAGTGGGGTTTTATCATTTAGACATGATGTAGGGCATCGTATGCTTGGACAAAGAAGCATCATAGCTCTACTGTAAGAATGAACACTCAAGTAGATGATCCTAAAGTGTGCAAATCCATCCTAAAGAGGAAACAATCAGCGTTGAGAGTTAGCCAAGTCTGTCTGGAGCAGCGATCCCCGTCTGGCACGTACTAAACCAATAAGAGCCTCATCTTACACTCCAGCCATGCACTGTGAAAGGTCATTTCTGATTACAGGCAGACGTTCTGAACAGAAAGCCTCTCACTTTATGTATGCGTGTTTATCTGTACTTATTGTCCCACTACCTATTCATAACACAGCAAAAAGAAGCCTTATCTCCTGCTTTGTTTAAGGTTTAATCTCTGCTTTTATATCCCAAAGCCCACAAACTGCAGTATGGGAAATCTATTCAGCTTGGGCTTATACTAGTTTAGCCTAAAGCACCTGCCAGAGGGGCTATATCAACAACTGTCCAAAGTGTTCTCTGTGGGGAAAAATTCAAGTGCATGGAGCCAAGGCGATGTACCATTTGCTAACTATTTGTTGTTTTTGAACAAATATTTTGGGCAAATAAATGTAAAGATTCATAATTCCTAGTTAACGTGTTCAGCTTGAAAATGAGCTTGACGGAATGACTTTCAGGAGATGAATCAATTTAGTTTTGGCGGGAAAATTCAAAAACATCTAGCCAATGTTCATTTTGCAATCTACCTGATCAAACACACCTGATACAACTCAGCGGGCAATTAGCATGTTTAATTGTAGTGTCAGAGCAGTGACATCACCAAACTGTGCTGGACACCGGCTCTCCAGGACTGGCGTTGTCTACCCCTGCTTTAAAGTATATGCTCTCCTTACAGTTTAGGATATTTCATGAAGTCAAAAAGATGCAAAGAACCTCTTTTCAAAATATCTTGAGATAGCTGTGGTTGAATTCCCCTGAACAATACACTGACTTACAATGTATATCACACAGTCTCATCATACAGGGTGAACAAAAAAAAGTTAAAGAAGGTTCATAAAATGTCACACACAAAACGTGTTTGACTGACATTAACCTATTTTTAAAAGCAGCTCAAAGCACTTTAATTGATGATCAGATCACAATCAGGTTAATTCTGTTCAGCATTGCTAAATTGCATAAGCTGCTCCCAGTGAAAGAGAAAGTGACACATTGACCAATATACTTGCACACAGATAAATTTGACATCCACATTTACACCATCCATGTAGTGAAACACATACACACACTAATGAACTCACACTATGGGCCAATGAGCACACTTGCCTGGAGTGGTGGGAGGTCCTATCCACAGCACCCAGGGAGCAGTTTGGGATAGGTGCCTTTCTCAAGAGCACTTCAGTTGTGTCTTGTCTGTTTAGGGAATTGAACCTCCAGGAATTAACCTTAACCACAAGGATTTGGCTGCTCCAATATTGTAAGTCCAAGTTTGATAAATACAAGAAATTGTGGGAATTTCAATGAAGGCTTTTATTTGCATTTCATTAACATGAATTTGATCATATTTGCTCCAAAGCATTTAGATAACGTTGCCAAAGATCTAAGAAAGTTTCCTGTCATTTGGCTTTATGGTTCTTATTAATGTGAGCCGTTTCATCTGAAATGATTGTTTCACTGAAATATTCAATGTTTAAATGCTAGGCTAACATTATATGGGCTCAGTTGTCGTGCCCCCCCCCCTCTCTCTCACAGCAGCTGCTGGACGGGATGGCAGGGCCACAGGAAATGAGGAAGGTGAGAAGATAAGAGTGGACATTTATCTGATAGTGTTGCTGAGCTACGGGCAGTGCCATGAAGAAAAAAAGGTGAAAAATACAAGGTGTGGGAAATGTGAGAAGCTGGCCAACAAGTTCAGCAGACACCTCACAAACTTATGAACACACACATTCACAGACAGCGAACTTTTCACAGCTTTGTCAGGTTAATAAGAGTTGAAAAACAACAACTTCTACTTGAAGAGGAACACAAACAGTTTTCAGCTTGTTAAGATCAGTACAGTGCAAGTACACTTATTTTAACTCCAGAGACATGGACTACTAGAATACTACAAGAACTACTAGAAAACACAGTAAACTGAATAGTTGGAGTTTTATTTTTACATGTGCAATTTACAAATGTATTCATATGTTATTACTAATTTATATATTAGTATATTTTAATTATTAATTAATATTATTTTTATTATTTTACCATTATATTAATAGTTATTAATATATTGTTAATAGTAACTACTAGTTTTTAATATTGTTAACAAAAAATATTTATGTTCAAGCACCCCCCCCACTGTACTCAAGCCAGTGGTGTCCCTCTACCTCTGAAATAAAAATTGTCACTGCTATAAGCCATAGTGAACTACTGAAATGTCACTTTATATGTAATTCATGTAAAATATGACAGTTAGCCTTTTTTATTTAGTTTTTTTATTATATATATATATATATATATTATTTTTTTATTTAGTTATTATTTATTTAATATTTAATATTTAAAAAATATTATTTTATTTATTTATTTATTTTATTTAAATTATGAACACAAACATTTTCACAATATTATAATTTTTTCACTGTATAGTGACATATGTTATCAGGCTAATGTATCACCAGTACAGACTAAAGATTTTAAAAATATTCCTGTGACTTTTAGTTTCATGTACATGGGTCTTTCTCCATTGAAATACACTGGAGTCTGCAGCAACCTCAAAATGTTGTGAATCATTTTGCTACAATATCCAGGTTGAACACATTTAAAAGTATGTTTGCTCTGGTTTGACAGGTGTGTCAGAGGTGCTTCCCAATCAGCAGTGATGTAAAGCAGTTATGTATGGGCACATAATGTATTCTAATAAAATCCTCTACAAATACAGCTCAGTTATTTTGGATGGCATAAGCAGGGACCATAACAGTGAGCGCTCCAAAAATTCTTCAAAAAGAATGCCAAGAAAGGCCTTTCTCAGCTTCCATAACACCAACAGTGTTCATTGCAGCAGTTTTTGCTTAAATAAATGTTTTGCTATGTCTGAATGCCACCCAGGTCTCAAATAGCTGCCCTAGAGGCATGGCAAACATCACTGCCAAGACCTTTGGTAATACAGTATATATAGAAGATAAGAAGAGTTGGTATATCTGATTAAGAGGCAGATACAATGTAGATATTTCTAATAAAATGGTAACAAGAGCTTTAAAAACATCTCATTTGCCGACCGTTTGCCTTCCTATGGGGAAACTCCATTGTACATGTTGAAACTTCTCCAGTTTAAAGCAGGGAGAAGAAGAGAACTGGAGAGAACAGAGGATTGGATAGTGTCCCATGCCTCTTTTTCCCATTTGCACAAAAGCTGATTTAAAAAGTAGAGCAGCATGAGGCAGAGACGGTGTTTTTTACAGCTAAATGAAACGGGAAATACAGTGCACATACACAAAGACATACACAGACAAAAGCATTGTTATTGCTAGGGGGAGAAAGGCAACTTTCATCATGGCTTTTGCAAAAGGTTAAGCTGCTGACGCAGAGGCGCTCTTGTTCACACCATCTCTCTATTCTCTCCCTCAGCTCATCCCTTCTTCTTTTATCATGCAGGTACTTGGGTTCCACATCAAAGGGATCAGGCTGTCCCAAAGCCTAATCCCAAACACTGTGTGTGTACGCACTTGATACTTGGTGCACAATAGAGCATTTTTCTTGTGTGTTTCATTCAGCTGTAACACAGAATCTGCTTACACAGTGCTTTCTTTGTGTATAGTGTGTTTGTGAGGATGTCCTCATGATGATAGGAAAACATGAAAAGTGTGTACGTGAGGATGTTTGGCTGGAGAAAAAAAAAATCAGCTCCTGAAAAACTGATTGCGCCAAAACATTTACGGTGGATTGTGGAGGTTAGGGTTTCCTTTTATTTTCTTGGCTTTATCTGCTTTAGTTGATATAGAACCTTTTTCTTATGTGAAAACTTTAAACTGGTTTGTGTTCACTCATACATCTCATTTACAACAAAGATTTTTACAACCGAAATCAGAAAAAGTGAAGACATTATGAAAAAACATCTTTCTTACATTTACTTTGCAAACAGTATGAACCCATTATTTTTCTTGTTTTGTCTGTTTTATCTATTTCATTCGATAATAAGCATATCCTGCATTTCAAGTCTGCAATAGATTCCAAAACAGTTGAGATGGGGCAAATTACTGCTAGGAAGAAATTCATCAATAAAATGTTTTTTTTTTTAACTAGATAATGATATTATTTCAAACAGGTGACTACAATCCTGATTTGGTACAAAAGGTTTTGAAGAGCAAAGATGGAAGGATCTCATGAAATTTATTGAAATGTTTAAAAACAAATTTCCTTGAAGAAAAATTTGAAAGAATTTGCATATTATATTTTCTATAGTGCAAAATATCATTAAACAAGTGAAGGAATCTGGAGGAATTTCAGAGCATAATGGGTAAGAGTGCAAGCTGAAGCAACACCTGTGATCTCCGATCCCTCAGACTGCACTGCATCAAGAACCATCCTTCATCAAGATCTTTGAAGTGTTGTGAGAAAGAGCAACATTACAAAGTGGTAAACTATCATAACTTTTTGGATTGTGTTACAGATTGATCAGAAAAACATGAAAAAGTCATGAAATTAGGTTCTTAGGTTCATACGATCTGTAACAAAGTTAGTGTTTTTGTTGTTGGGTTTTTATTACTGTTATTATTTAAGTTTTTATTGGTTTATTGGTTTGATTGATTGACTGGCTGACTGACTGGTTGATTGATTTTTCTGTACTGTCCCAACGTTTTTGATTTGGAGCTGTAAAAAAGCCTCAACCGAGAAGTTTGTCATTTTTATATCACTCCAACAAAAAAGTTTTTCCTTTTTTTCAATTTTATCTATATTTTTTGTGTAATGACATATTTAGATTTAGTATTTTCACTGCTATAAAACCTTTACATTATATAAAGGTTCTGTAAACTTCAAAATGTTCCTCTCTCATCTCATTTACAAAAATCTACACCGTTGGTCCAAAGGTTCATTTTGGGCACTTTTATGTCTGAATGTGCAGTATTGCACAAGTCAATGGAATCTTTAATAAATACAGTAATACTAATCTGTGTGTGTGTGTGTGTGTGTGTGTGTGTGTGTGTGTGTGTGTGTGTGTGTGTGTGTGTGGGTCCGTGGGGGTGGTTTGAGGGTGCATGCATAATTAGTCGGCCTCTTTCCAAGCTAGACAGAGTGAATTGCAGGATATTTGGATGGAAGCTCTAATGATACTGGCAAAAAGTTTGACTCACTTGTTTACTAGCCAGCACTACTTTTTGCATCCTGAGGATATGACAGCACGGGGGCTGTGCGAGAATGGCTCGATTTAAGCCAAAAACACATTATGTACAATATTCAGGGAAAATCTCACAAGGCCTGCTCAATTTTTTTTCAAATAAAAAAATCCTCCTCATAAAGGTCCCTGTAAATCTCATACAGACATCTTGGATTCACTTCAGATCTGGTGTATTCATGCTTCTCCAAGAAATTCATACCTTCATAGCAACAGTTGCTAGTATGAACAAGCATTACAAAACAGTGGCAGGAACCACATTTTACCTAATAGCTAATGTTGGGTTGATTTGGGCTTACACTGTGTGATAGTTGGCCTTATTTTGCTCTTATACGCCAAATCAAATAAAGGCATTAATGCCTCTGAATCCAAAAATGGCCGATTATGAGTTTTGGCAATGTCAGAAAGTCACCAATGACAGGACATCATTGGATGAGGCGAACGTTACAACACAGCTATAAATAAAGTAGTGATGTAAACATGCAGAGTTGTTGAATTCTGGCAACAGAGAGAACACCTCTCTAAAAATATTTTTATCACCTCAAAATGACTTGCAGGATGAACATTCCACACTATACCCACCAAGAACTTCTATAGTTCCCTTTTGGGCTTCTTGCAGTTGGTTTCTTGAGGTGTAAACACTGCCCCCATTATGCTGAGTTCTCATTTCTGTTTATGCAAGTTTACGTTCTGCTCAAGTCTCATCAGTGATGATGAATGCTGAACATACTCATTTCCTTTTATCACAGGTTCAAAGATCGAGAATCGATCATAAAGCCTGACTTTAAAACACAGTATCACACAGTG
This sequence comes from Crenuchus spilurus, assembly GCA_036984385.1. Lineage (NCBI taxonomy): Eukaryota > Metazoa > Chordata > Actinopteri > Characiformes > Crenuchidae > Crenuchus > Crenuchus spilurus. Next base: position 12,585 of record BRDA01036130.1, on the reverse strand, counting down.
ATTTTTATGGCATCATCTCGTACAATCAGACTTATAAGTGTTATAGGACCTCTGAAATCACACAGTGTAAACACAGCTTTAGCAGTTTAAAATACTAGCAAGTTATGTTTTGTAGCTGTGCAGAGCTAGGCAAGTTGGAATCAATAACAGTTTGCCACACAATTTAATTTAGCTCACCACAACAAAAAAACTGAAAATCTACCCTGTTCCAACAGTACGTTCAGGCTCAAACATGTTGATTAATATTTGAGATTAAAACAGCATTCTCTGTTTGCATGAATTGGAATTTGTTGGCTTATTTGAATTTTTACCCAGTTTTCTCTTCCAATTTAATCATCGCTAATTCCCATGCACCCAGCATGATGGCTTGGTTCAAGTTCAAATCTTGGTGGCATTTCTATGTTCTCTCATGTCTGTTTGGGCTTCCTCTGGGCTCTGTAGGTTCTTCCCATAATCCGAAAACAGGTAAATGGAGGTCAGGTGAATTAGTTACTCTAATTTGCCCTGGTATGAGTGTTATATGTGGTGGGGATTAGCGATTAGAGAAATGCTAAGTGATAGAGTGATGCCCTGTCCTGGCTTTGGCTAAAATATTGGAATGCCCTGCGTAGTGGAGGGGTATAGGGACTCACTTCAACCCTGATCTGGATTAAATGGTTAAGATGGTAGCGTTACCAATGACCAACAATTGACACCAATTCCCAGGCAACTCTTAGTCAAAGAATTATTTTGGAGTTGATTCCCCATCAGTACTATTGCACAAAATATGTTGGAAATATTTGGTTTAATTTGAACAGTGACAATTTGTAATTTTGTTCTATTGAATGTTTGAAATAAATAATTGTGCACTAAAATTGGTAGATAAATGCAATATTTAAGTCTATTGTCTGCACAACATGTATGAAGTTAGAAAAGTTACAAAAACAATAAAATGTTATTTATGGTGTGCAAATGTTTACATACAACTGTAGTTGTAGTTTAATAGATTATTTGGAACCACCACATTATCAGATGGAGCTTTTTGGATTCAGTGTTTCAAATCTACACTGTAAGTCACATGACACCTAACAAGATTTATGAACTGAACTTAGAGCTGTGTGCACATGACTGATGCTCCATGTTTGTGTAATGAAGCTCACAAATTGTGAGACAAATACACATACACACGTGGACTAGAAGAACAAAGAAAATGTGGCGCATGTCATGTTCAATCAGAAACACCATTTCTCAGACTGAACCAAGCATAACTAATCTATCTGACATCTCAGAGGCTTTGGGTGTGGGGTGCGAGTATTTGTACAAGCTAGCATGAGCTTTCATGTTCATTCCATCAATTCTTGATTACATTTCCTAGTATTTTTCAATTAAAAAACAAAGTATTTCTTTAACAACTTTGCTTGATCAGCAATTTGAAGAGTACAGTTTACACCTCTCTGCATCTGTGCTTCTTACTAGTAAAGTTTTTTTGACCTTTATTTAACACTAAAACAATACAATTTATGTAATAATATGTGAATTCTATAACTATTTATATAAAATACACAACTTTCAATTTACTTAATTCAGATGTATTTCCATCAATGACTAAATTACATATGCAGAAATTATTTCACATATTTGAATCAAATAAATTTAGTATACCACTTCATCAATAGGAGTTTGTATAGGTGGTCTATAGGATATATAATGTTTAACATTTAACTGCTGATGATCAATGATAATATGTACATACAGGATGAGAAGTTGTGATCCACAGATAATGGTTTACAATTGCAATAAGAAGATAGAAAATACAGCTAAAAGAAGGGAGGGAGCGATGGATGAAGGCAGGGAGGGAAAGGGGGATGGATGCAGGGAGGGAGGGGGGATGAAGGCAGAGAGGAAGGAAGAGATAAAGACAGGGAGGTAGGGAGGGACGGAGGCAAGGAGGAATGCAAGGAATGGATCCAGGGAAGAAGACAATGAATTAATTCAGGGAGGGAGGGAGGGAGGTTGGCAGGGAGGGAGGCAGGTAAAGAGGAACGGATGGAGGCAGGGAAATAGGGATGAAGACTTTGCGTTCACAGAAAGGTGCTTGAATAGTGATGAATAATACATAATGATGTACACTACAAAATCAAAAATGTGCGTTTTTTTTGTAAAAAAAAAAAAAAAAATTCCCAAGACGAATTGATGCTGTATTGGGCGCAAAAGGAGGCCCTACACCATACTAATAAATTATTGTGGTCTAAAACCAGGTGTTTCAGTTTCATTGTCCAACCCCTGTATGTATATATATACTGTATGTACTACACACACATATATATATATATATATATATATATATATATATATATATATATATATATATATATATATATATGTATAGATAGATAGATAGATAGATAGATAGATAGATAGATAGATATTATTATTTTTTACATTACATTGCATTTAGCAGATGCTTTTATATACAGTATATATACATTTCTAGCCATTTGGAGACATGTTACACATTCACGAATGTTGCTGCTCCAGACATTCAGTCTTCTATGGTAGAAGGGTGATATAAGACTCTTCTCTGTTTTCAAGACAAGCTGTCGTCTTCTACAAGTTGTGTAATATTGTGGATATAGCAAAGATATTAGCCCATGAATAACCTTAATGAACACTATATACTCAATAATGTGAGATTTAAGCCCATAAATATGCTCAATGAATACTACTGATCACTAGAACCTCAATTAATCTCAATTAACACTAGAATAGGAGATATGTGCAATAACTTTTTAACTAGAGTATGTCTTTGAAAAACTAAATGGTCATCTTGTTCAACATTAGTTAGACAAGTGCTGTAGCACTAATTCTAGCTCAAAACAAAGCTATAATATTTCTACATCTCATGATGACTTGCTCAAAGTCCGTTCTAAATGTTTGGGTAAACATCTGTAGTAAACACTCACTGTCAACAACTTGTGGCAGACCAAAACTCAGCTAAAAATAAGTAACACTGTCCTATGTTACTCTTCTGCCATAGAAAACTGAGTATCTGGAGCATTTTTATCATAGAGTTGAAACAGACAGAAAAACTGAATTTTCTTCAGAAATATGTTGTAGAAATGTCATTTAATGAGAAACCCCAAACTTTTGAGCAGTAGTATATACTTTAAAATGATAACTTAATGCTATATTTAATGCTATAAATGCTTCATTGCAGTTTAGGCAACCCTTGTTTAGCTAATATAGCATGAAAGTGTGTCACATTCTGAGTCTCAAAGCCAGCCTTCTTAACAGCACATGTTCTGATGATAGTCTTCATGAAATCTCCAATGACATCCTGACCTAGGTATAACTGAAGGCACAGGCTGAAAGACTTGGCTGTCAGCTGTAAATCCAGCACTTATTGCTTTGTGACCCAGAGAAGATGGGAAACACATTGACCCTTCAAAATGAGGGTTGATTTCAGTTTTATGGTGAAACATAGCTCGGCCCTACTTCTACTGAGAAATGAGGTCTAACCTCATATTGAACTCTGACCAAATCTCAGAAATTGTTCTCATAAATACATTCCTTAATACTAACTGTTACTAGGTTGAAAATCCTATTCAACCTAAAGAATTAGGTGAGACAATGTAACTACTACCACATTCCCTAAGACTCACAATGTCATTGATTATGTTGATTGGAAGGTAAGATTGGGGGGAGGTTCTCTTATTAACATTAGTTAATTAACAGTAGTTTGGTCATCCAGCAAATTATCAAGTTTTTTTTTTCAATATTTTTTGTTTTATTTATTTTTGGGGGGTTTTTTTGTGTTTGTTTTGGTGAAGGGGGGGCTCCAACAAGCCAATGTCTGTATGCCCCCAGCGAATCACCACATCCCTGTGGTGGCTTGTAAAACTAATTGATAAAAGAATATCATTTGAAATTAGTTCCAAATATTTTGCCCCAAGTTGTGCATACAGATTTACTGTTAGTTTGTTAAAATAGGTCATACCATGCTTTTTTTTTTACTTTTGCACCCATTCCCAGCCTTAACATTAAGCATGTAATCTTAAGGCTGATTTATACTTCTGAGAAGATGTGTAGACGTATCTGCATCATGATGCAGAGAAAGGGTTTATGGGTAAGCATGGCTAACAGAGGCCACAATGTACACACCTCTAAAATCTTAGGAATGCATTGTGTAAATCAGCAGAGCAGTGCATCAAGCCAATACTGATTATTGCTACATCCTCAATAAGAGTGTTAAAATCAATGACTTTTTATTACATCCAGTACTGTGTGTCAGAAACAATCATCATTGTCTGTTAACTGTACTTTAGTTTGGGCATCGCTCCCTAGTGCATGCTCTGACTGAACATGCAGTCATGAAAGCATATTGAACAGAAAGGTTTACTACACTGTTTAAATTTGTTATGCAAATGAATATTCCAGTAGGGAAATCTCAAGTTGATTTGTAGCTTAGTCAATATTTCCATTTATATTTCACAAGATTGATTTTCCTATCAGTCATTCCCAGATACTTATATGTGAGCAGACATAATGATTATAGCCTTCATTCAGTGGGATATTATGCAAGCTTGCACGTCCTGGAGACCATCACAGTGTTAACATGATGCTGTGTTAAATAGATTGTGCAGTCTTTTATGGCCTTTGAACATGCAGTGTAGTCAACATAACTGTGTAGTTAGTAAATGAGCATATCATTTAATCACTAAAAATTATTGACTTGACATAAACTTTCCACAAAACCAGAGGACATATAGAACTGCTGTCTCCATATACAGAGTCCTATAGCACTAAAAACTATGATCAGCATCTACAACCTAAGTGGTTATAGCAAGAAAATATCACTATGGCACAAATCCCATCTGCCACTTTTTTCATATAATGGTTCCATTAAATTAATTTGAATTTTTATGAGTCATTACAAAGAAACATACAGGACAGATTGTCTTTAAACACATCTCAAACAGATGTTCTCTATTTAAATGAAGGACAGGTTTTATAATGTTGGCGACTGCATGTTTGTTTCCCCACAAATTATGTGCAAAGTATTTTGTTAGCATTCAATTACCATTAAAAAGTTACACACACACTATTCCTGTCCATTTTCAAATGCTTTAATGGTTTAAAAAAAAATAAATAAATAAAAAAAAATTTAAAAAAAACTATGTTTCTTACATTTACATAATTTCATTTGGTAATATACATCCATTTCTGCATTTCAGATCTGCCAAACAAATCTCGTTCAATTTAAGTTTGCACACCTTGTCCTTTATACACTGAACTTCCTCCAGATTTCTTGAATGATTTAATGATATTATGCACTGTATATGGAGAAATATGCTAATTGCTTTCCAATCTTTCTTTGAAAAACATTTTATTAATTTCGAATATTTTTTTATTTTATATTTTATTTAGTTTTACACATTTTAATAAGTTTTTCACACATTTGTTGACAAACTAGAGAGCCCCCCACCCATCTTTAACCACAATCCATTATTTAAAGACTGAGGCCAATTGATTAAACAAGTACTACCAGATGTGCTCCTGCTTGTTTAAATTGAAAATCTGCAGCCACACCAAACCTTTGCAGACTGGACACTGCTGCTCTACTGCTTGTATATTATTTCTTGTATGTGACAGTGTGTGTCCCTGTAGCAGTATGATTAAACTGAAATGCTCAGTTCTGAACTGCCAGCTCAGTGATGACGGCCTTCTTTGCAGTGACAGACTAGACTGCACATGTCAATCACCCAACACACACTCACTCTCCTCAGGCTAGAGGGTATACACATACACATCAGAGATGTTCAAGGAAAGAGTTCCTGAAATTGAGAAAGAGGCGATACAAACAAAGAACACAAACAAGTACAGTCACATAAAAATCTAACTCATCAAATAAAAGGAGTCTCTGGCAATGGTCCATGTCTTTTTTACTGCCAGACATTTTTATAGCACAACCTCAGACTTGTCCTTGTCTCATCATTAACTAATATTGCCTTTAATAGCCTGTTATCCACTGGTCGCCAAACTTGGAGAGCAAACTTCCTATAGACTTTAGCTTCAGCATTAATCAACCCCACCTTATCCAAGTCAGTACTGCCTTCTGTAGCTCTTGAATAGCTGAACAAGGTGTGTTAGATTTGGACTGGAACCTTCCTAAGGAAGGTAGATCTCCGGGAGGAGGTTTGATGACCATTGCTGTAATTTATTAACTTTTTACTTTTATTTTGATGGTTTATCTGGTTTAAATACCTGCCAATAATATTCTCAAAATCATTAAACAGCATTATTTATTGCACTGTGGCTGGCTAATTAAGTGTTCTTATGTTAAGATGGTCTCCTGGTCCTAGTCTTAAGATAAGGACATTCACTTGTACCTTGGATTTAAATTCCCTAATAAAATTACTTTGCAAATGCAGCGTGCATACACAAAGGCAGCAGAGCAAAAGTGCTCACTAGTCAAGAGTCCCATAAAAACACATTGATCCATCCATTCATCCATCTTCTGCTTATCCATGTTCAGGTCAAGGGGGTAACAACCCAAGCAAAGTTTACCAAGCATCCCTCTCCCCAGCCAAATCTTCCAGCTCATATGGGATGATCCCAAGGTATTCCCAGGCCAGCTGAGAGATATAATCTTTTAATATAGTCTTTTCCCAACTGGATATGCCCAGAACACCTCACCTGGGAGGCATCCTAACCAGGTGCACCTGGTGCAAGTGTGTGTCCTGGTGTGACTGTCTGCCCAGCAATAGATTGAGATATGTACCCTGTCCTGGCTTTGGCTAAAATAGTGGAATGCTCTGCCCAGTGCCCAGTGGAGGGAGGGCAAGGGGAATTTACTGTGACTCTGAACTGGATAAAGTGGTTAGGATAATGGCTAGATAAATACAGAATAAATAGTTTTAATAATGATGCTAAAATGACTACACATGCTAGGTTTACGACACATTAGTGCTGCTTTCACAGAAAGCTACAAAACCTGCAACTACAAAACAATCTGGACATTGAACAAATCCTGGCTGTCAACATTTGAGTTAAGGAGGACATTTGTGCAAAATCGATTTTTGGCTGCTTTAAAAATCCAAGTTACCTCTGAGCATTTTAGACCTGAAATACACTGATACTCAAACAGTTAGGTTAGGTGCCTTAAGATCACTTCATTCATGTCATGTTGATTCAGTAGCTGAAGCTCTAATGTGCAGATATATTTAAAATGACATACAGTACCAGTGAAACGTTTGGACACACCTTCTGGGTATTCTATGTTTTTTCATGATTTAAAAATGTTCCGCATTGTAGATAAAGTCATCCAAACTATGAATAAACACATCTGTAATTATTTAGTAAACAAAACAGTGTTAAACAAACCAGAATATGTTTATATTTGACATTCTTCACAGTAGGCACCTCTTGCTTAGATGCACCTTTCTTGGCATTTTCTCAGTCAGCTTTATGAGGTAGTCACCTGGAATGGCTTTCAGTTAACAGCTGTGCCTTGTCAAGAATTCATGACTTGCATTTATTGCCTCTAAATGTGTTTGAGACATCAGTTGTGTGCCTACTTTGAAGAATCTAAAATCTAAAACATATT
>BRDA01036128.1:0-26403 GCA_036984385.1 Crenuchus spilurus | reverse complement strand
TGACATTTGCCATCTCCACATCATTGCATTCAGTTTTTATTCACAATTTGTTTAGTGTCCCAACTTTTTTGGAATCCGGTTTGTATATAAAATATATAAAATAATCATATAAAATAGATTTCTATGCATTTTGCATAATACTGCAGGTTGTGCAATTCTCCACTAGTCAAAGTAAGCATCACAGTAAAGGTCTGTATTACCGTACAGGACCCGTCACAATATCTTGTGGTGTGGGACTAAAGTTAATTGTTATTGGCAGGAGCGGGCAGTCAATAAGTCCAGATGATGCGGGAGTGGGACTTGATATACATGTAGAAAAATCACACAAATTAATAAATAGTCTAGAAAATTATGATCATGCAATGATTACCTGCATGACGAACATAAAACAGCTAATCAGTCAGCCGTCTCTCTCTCTCTGTGTCTCACACTCTCTCTCTCTCTCTCTCTCTCTAAAACACACACACTGGGCAATTTCAGCATCTCCAGTTCACCTGACAGCATGTGTTTTTGTGAGGAAAGCGGAACTGTCCACTTCCTCTCTGTGCTGCCCTAATAATGATTAATTATAACCTGTTTTAATAAATATGTAAGTACATTTCAAGCACTCTGCATAGTTAATCTGATTCATGTTAGGACCAGGGGTGGTACTAGCCCCAGGTCTTTTCTCAATAGCTCTAGGTCTTATATCCAACCCAGAACTGATCAACCAACATCTGCTCACCTCCTTCTGCCCCTCTGAATGAGAGTGTTCACACACACACCCCAACCCCCACGCACACACACCGGATGACAAACTAAACTCGCGAACGAATGCAGTGTTGTCAGTGCTTTGGAGGGACTCGCTGAGCACCCGCTGAATGCTGGGTTCAGTAACTGTAAAACGGTTGGAGCTTTCACGTGGAGTCTCCAAAAGTCTCCAACAACACCAGGAAAAGTTATTTGTAGAATTTGAAAAGTTATAAGTAGATTTGTCACTAGTCGTTTTTTTTGGGGGAAAAAATATGTAAGAGGGGTCTGAAAACTTTGAAGACAAAATTGCTAAGTTGGCCTAGCCTATATGGCTGTTTGCCTGTTTGGTTATGTCAACGTGCACTGACATAGCCAGGCTACAGGGGCCGATTGTGCTCAGCTCTGCTTGAATACACTGAACTGACAGCATGCATCCTGTAAAAACCCGTCAGTGATACTATGTTAGTACATATCGAAATATCGCAAAAATTATATCACCGTTATTGAAATATTTCTTATTGCAATAAATATTGATATCAAATTACAGTGGTACCTTGGTATACGAGCAGACCAACATATGAATTTTTTTAAGATATGAGCTGTGACTCCGTTCGTATTTTTGTTCGAGATCCGAGCGAAATTTCAAGATATGAGTGGCTGCTGCTAGTTGGCGCAAAGGTCCAGTATGGGCAGCACAACACCTGCATCTCATTCTTTCATACTTGTTACCCTCAGAATCAAGTCCAATCTTATGTGATGTACTCCTTCCTGTATACTTTTTAGGAAAAAAAATTTAGAGTAAAAATGTTTTAAACTCTTAAACCTATTTAATTTTAATAACATACTTACAGTAATTACGTAAAACAATTTGTTAGTAAAAATGCGTTAAACTCTTAAATCTGGATCATTTTAATAACATACATACAGTAATTATGTTAAATACTGTTAATATTATTTCATGCAGACCTGTGATCTGCGTATGCGAGCGCCGGTTGTGAACATAGATATGGAGACTTGCTGCTGCTTCTTTTTTTGTACTGAACTGCAAAGAACAAACCATGGCATCCCATTCTTCAGCCAGTTGCTGAATTTCTTGGCAGCAGTCGGATGCTGAAGTGAAAATGGGAGAAGAGAGATTTTATTGTGCAGCGTGAACTACGCATCTACACAGTGCCGCGCATCAAATTCCCCTCAAATTTAAAATGCTACCACGAGAATTCCCCAAAAATGATTTTACACTAATATTTATTGAAATCTGAAATTGAAATATTTTGTTATGCATTGGTAAAGTGTATATATGTGTGTTTCTTAATTCAAAACATGTCTTTTTGTCCATAATGTAGGATGGTTTGGTGATGTTTGTAATCTGTTTCAGTTATTTTAAATGGGAGAAATTTGTTTGATATACAAGTTGACTGACTTACGAGCTCTGTTACTGAACGAATTAAACTCGTATCTCAAGGTACCACTGTATTGTCCAGACCTAACAGAAAAATACCAATATAGTGTAAGTTTAACCAAGTCATTATGAAACAATCATTTGCTGGCACTATTTTCTATTTGAGTCTTTGCTTTCTATTACTCCAGCTCCAATTCATTGAAAATTATTCTCTGAGGTTTCAGTACTATCTTGACACCACAGTGCCTTTCTCCCATAAAAAATCATCAGCTGTTTCTTTTTTGTTTGTTTACTTTAATTTCATTTCTCTTGTCCATTTTCTCTCTCTCTCTCTCTCTCTCTCTCTCTCTCTCTCTCTCTCTTTCTTTCTGATTGTGTAATTACACTCTGTTTTCTCAGCAAGCAGGTGTACGTGGAGGGAATGTCAGGTGAGGTGGATCAATAACAAGCTCTACAATGCTTAATGACAGCGCGTTTCCTCTCACCTTAGACCCGCGATCGTGTGCTGACGGGTCCAAACACAGCCAGTTCCACAGGGATGATAAGAGAGACAGAGAGAGAATGAGAGAAAGAGAGAGAGAGAGACTAAATGAGAGCAGAGAGAGAGAGAGAGAGAGAGAGAGAGAGAGAGAGAGAGAGAGAGAGAGAGAGAGAGAGAGAAAGAGAGAGAGAGACTGTATGTATGACTGTACACTTCTATAAATCTGCAAATTCACACTCTGACCTTTGGTGCCCAAATGACATCACTCCATTTAGCCAATCATTAACATCTGCTTTGTGACCCATTTTCCACACAATGAACAAGACATTCACTGCACTGTACCACCTCTTCTCAGTCTATGAGTCCCGGCACACACCCTGCGGGTATTTATAGACTGATCATGCTGGTGCAGTGCCATCTTCAAGATCCTGAAGTTACTGTGCAAGGTTTGTCCAGGGAGCATATGATTCATGGATATACTGGACTGCATACACAGAAACATAGACTTTTCATGCTCTGCTGCATGTTTGTAAGGTTTGTAATTGTTAGCACTGTGGTTGGGACGGGTTTATCCTTATTAGTACACATGCAGGGATTGTACATTTGCTGTGGTGGTTTGTGGTATTGTGGGTCAGGAGATCCCTGACCTGGCCTGCTGTAGCTTGTATGTACAGCTGGTTTACAGCTCAATTTATTTGGCACTGGCCTCAGATGGCATCTAACCACAGTATACTCTTGGGTGGCTTCCCTTGAAGCCTTGATATACAGGTTCAATAACATGAAATACAGCAATATCAACATCAATAGTAAAATGTAAATAGTGCTGAGACTACCTGACTGTCCCCATTCCATGTTCTGCAGAAAGCAAACTGATTATTAATGTCTTATCATCAGCACCACTGACTAATTCTTAGAAGTGTGGCATTTCTGACTAGCAGAGTATAGAATCAGGCAGCAAATTGTGATTGTGTATTTAATGTTGAAATTTGTATGTTAGAAAAGACAGCGTTGTTCCCCTTCAGGACCAGAGTTTGACATCCCTGCAATAAATGAACAGCCCTTACTGCATAATGCATTCTTGCTCTTTGTAAAACAAAGCTAATCTTGGCATGTTATCTGCTGTATTCCAGTTTTTAAACCATCTGAAAAGCTAGCCTGTAGCAGACGGAGTTTCTGCTTCCAAACAGCCTGAAGTACAGCCCGACCTCCCACCATCACTAACATAGAAGCTAGCAGAGACCACAGGGACAAATTGCCTCCCCTGCCAAGACGTGACTGCTTCTCCTGCTGAGAGTGCCCACTGCATTGGAAATCATCTTCATATAGTTAGACATTCACTCGTCGTATTCACTTTTCACTTTGAGTGTAAATAACATTCAGGTTACTAAAGTAAAGACCCTGCAGGTGGCACAGCAGTCTTAAGATGATATTGGACAATGTTCAAAGTACCCTGAAATTGATCAGATGTTCTGGTTTATTTGCAGGACTGTCATTGTTAGAATGCACTCAATGGATAAACACTAAGCAGAAGAGAACTTGCTGTGGAAAACTATACTTCACATCACAGTCTTTCTACTCTTTCTGTACAGGACCACTTTTAAATAAAACACTTTCAATCGAATATTTCGCCTGGTCTTGGAGGTGCTGTTCATCTTGGCACGTTAGCCCCAGCAACCCTGACGGCTATCCAATAATCAGCTCCCCCAGGGCTCCCAGGTCCCGCCTCAATGATTAATGACCAATCACAGTCTGCAATACATTTAACTGATGATGTCCTGAGGCCACTCTAACCATCACATCTCACACCAGCCTGAGGAGAGGCAGTGAACATTCTGCTTGCATTATTAAATGCCCTTTGCCATTGCGGCTAGAAGCTGCCTTTAACACAGACCAGTTTAAGACCAGTTTGCCGTTTTTTCATCAATGTCTAAAATCATAATTTCAGCATCTAGACTTCAAGTTTAAAAACTGCTGCTTCTCTTTCAAGATTAGAATAAATCCAACTGCCAATGGGAGGCATTGGTGAAAGCCACCAGGCCTTTCTGAAGAAGGGTGTAAATGCACATACAGTATCTCACAAAAGTCAGTACACCCCTCACATTTCTACACATATGTGATTATATCTCTTCATGAGACATCACTATAGAAATGAAACTTGTATATAACAGAGTAGTCAGTGTACAGCTTGTATAACAGTACAGATTTACTGTCTTCTGAACTCAACACACAGACATTAATGTGGAAGGAGAAAACCCAGGCTGTCACCATGAGGGTAAGACAAAAGTTTACCAGAGTAATCAGAACAATCAGATCATACATACATACATACATACATACACATTATACTTATATAGCGCCTTTCTAGACACCCAAGGATGCTTTACAATCAACACACTTCATATACACACACCGGTGAGAAGCGGCAGCCAATCGCGCACAGCGTACTCTCAACCGGAAGCGACCGTCCGCCTGGAGGACTGCATCGAGCACTAGGGGGATCACCCAGGACAGAGTGCCAACCATATCTGGGCATACATACATACATACATACATACATAGACATACACATTCATACACACACCAGGGTAATTTTAGAGTAGCCAATTCACCTGATTTCCATGTTTTTGGACTGTGGGAGGAAACCGGAGTCCCCGGAGGAAACCCACGCAGACACGGGGAGAACATGGAAACTCCGCTCAGATGCGGACTCGAACCCAAGACCTCAGCGCTGAGAGGCGAACGTGCTAACCACTAAGCCACCGTGCCGCCAAAATCAGAACAATTAGTGCAATGACAGAAGACATGGAGCATGGAGGTGAAAATATCATGTATTGAGGTTGCTTTGCTGCAGTCTGGCCTGGCAAAATGTTCATCACATCTTCTGTAAATTCTTTATTGTATCAGAGGGTGTTTGAGGAAAATATCATCTTTTCAAAACCTGAAGATGAACCAGAGGTCAACCACAAAACATGACAGTAACCCAAAATATTTAAGTAAACCACCAAGGAATGAGTAAAAAAAAATCCTACTGAGATGCTGTGGGGTGATATGGAACAGACTGTACATGTAAGAAACCGCTTGTACAGCAGTTATAATTCTGCATGGAGGAGTGTGAAACTTTCTCCTAGTCAATGTCTGTCATATAGGAAACATGTTAAACATGTTAATGAAGCCATTTCAGTCAAATATAGTAGTTCACACTTAGGAATTGCCATCTTCTTTTTTTTTCAGTTAAATAAATTCACATGTTCATTCATTTTGCAAACGTGATGCAATTATATCACCTATATCTATATTTCTACAGTATCCATCCATCCATCCCGCCATCCTGCTATCCATCCATCCCTCCCTCCATCCATCCTTCCTTCCATCCCTCCCTCCCTCCCTCCCTCCGTCCGTCCCTCCATTCATCCCTCCCTCCCTCCCTCCATCCATCCATCCATCCATCCATCCGCTGGTGGACTGTATATGATGAGGTGGAGAAGTTGAATAAAAGCTGTTTTGCAGTTTTAGCAGCTCTGTGTGTAAACAGGACAGAAGCTTGTGCAGGTTCAGCACTACACACATTTGTACATAAAAAAATACATGAAACCTGAACTGACCAGTCACATTCAAGTCATATGCTCACAAATCAGATATGTTTCACAAAAGTCAGTACACCCTCACATTTCTGCACATATGTGATTATGTTTTCATGAGACAACACTATAGAAATGAAACTTGGATATAACTTATATATAATAGATTTACTGTCGTTTCAACGCACAGCCATTAATGTCCAAATAGATGACAGCATGAGTACACCTCACAGTGAACATGTCCAAATTGTGCCCATAGTGTCAATATTTTGTGTGACCACCATTATTAACTATCACTGCTTAACCCTCCTGGGCATGAAATTCACCAGAGCTGCACAGGTTGCTACTGGAATCCTCTTACACTCCTCCATGATGACATCACAGAGCTGGTGGATGTTGGACTCCTTCAATCCTCCACCTTCCGCTTGAGGATACCCCACAGGAGCTCAATTTGGTTTAGGTCTGGAGACATACTTGGCCAGTCCATCACCTTTACTTTCAGCTTCCTGAACAAAGCAGTTGTCATCTTGGATGTGTGTTTGAGTCGTTATCATGTTAGAAAACTGTCATGTGGCTCAGTTTCAGAAGATGCTCTGTTGCAGGACATGTTGGACTTCATGTTTCCCTCAGTGAACCACAGCTCCCCAGTGCCATCAGCATTCATACAGCTCCAGGTCATGATACCACCACCACCATTGACTGTATGCATATAGCAGATATAACTATATCATATAACAGATAAACACAGTGCTATTAGAGAAGTGAAATGAAGTTAATACAGTTACAGAAAGTGTGCAATAATTATTTAAACAAAATTAGGCAGGTGTATAAATTGGGACACCCTTGTCATTTTTTTTATTTGAATACCTTTTGCACTATTGGACCACAAAATTTGTTTTGTAAGCTCATTGACCCTTCACCTACATATACAGGTGATTCCAATTATGAGAAAGGGTTAAAGTGGCCAATTGCAAGTTTTTTTGAAGAGTGGCAACATGGGAGCCTCAAAACAACTCTCAAATGACCTGAAAACAAAGACTGGTTTAGGGGAAGGATACAAAAGGCTATCTCATAGATTTCAGCTGTCAGTTTCTACTGTGAGGAACATAGTGAGGAAATGGAAGACCACAGGTTCTAGTTAAGGCCCAAAGTGGTAGGCCAAGAAAAATCTCAGATAGGCAGAGGCGAAGGATGGTGAGAACAGTCATAGTAAACCCACAGACCAGCTCCAAAGTACTACAACATCATCTTGCTGTAGATGGTGTCACTGTGCATCGTTCAACTATTCAGCGCACTTTGCACAAGGAGAGGCTGCGCACACAACACAGAGTTGCTTGAGGTCTGCTAAAGCACATTTGGACAAACCAGCTTCATTTTAGAATAAGATGCTGTGGCATGGCGGAAAATAGTCAATATCAGCAGATTCTTGAGAACAATGTTCAAGAATCAGTGACAAAGACAAAGTTGCGCCGAGGCTGGATACACTAAACACTCCTCAAATCTACTAAGGCATTCATGCAGAGGAACAAGTACAATGTTCTGGAATGGCCATCTCAGTCCCCAGACCTGAATATTACTAAAAATCTGTGGTGTGATTTTAAGTAGGCTGTCCATGCTCAGAAACCATCAAACCTTCAACCAGAATCCAGACTCTCACTGGACCCTATAAGAAGCATTTAGAGGCTGTTGTTTCTACAAAAGGAGGATCTACTAAGTACTGATGTAATTTTTCTGTTGGGGTGCCCAAATTTATGCACCTGCCTAATTTTGTTTAAATAATTATTGCACACTTTCTGTAAATAATATAAACTTAATTTCACTTCTCAAATATCACTGTGTTTGTCTGCTATATGATATATGTAATTATAATATTAATATTTAACTGCTGATCTGAACAACCAATCATTTATAAAGCAAAATTATGAAAATTATCATGGGTGCCCAAACTTTTTCATACCACTGTATGTGAAGAAATGTGAGGGGTGTACTCACTTTTTGATTTTATATATATATATATATATATATATATTAAAGTGTCCACATTTAACCCATCTGTGCAGTACAGTAGAGTACAGTACTGCAGAGTGAGAACATGTGCCTGAAGAGGTAGGCAGCCCCTATATACTGCAGCAGAGATCAGTTTGGGGTTAGGTGCCTTGCTCAAGGACACCGGTCATAAGCTGCCTGGGGATCAAAGTGTCAATCCCTTACCATCCTAACCACCTGGATTGTGAGTGCAGCTTTGGAAGTATTTAAATGGTTAAAATCATTCAGTTCTCAGAAGTCCCAAACCAAATTATAATCCAAACAGGACTTTAGAAATGTATATATAATGTGTATATATTTCACACTGGTGTTATCTTAAAAGAATTAGAATTTTCTTTCATATGATTTGACCAAAATACATTTGTACATGGGTGTGGCGGACTTCTGCCCTATATGGCACTGAGATGTCAAACTCCCTTTAGCTTGTGAACAAGTTGTTCATTCAAGTGTGTGTGTGTGTGTGTGTGTGTGTGTGTTTCTGCATAAATTTCAATATGTGAGCAGGCATGTGTGTGGGTGTGAAGGACTGGACTTCTAACTTAGCTGAGTGACTGATGCCATCTGACAGAGAGCTGAATAAGCGTCTCATATATTCAGTGCTCCATCACCATGGGTAACACCTCTCCTGTCTGATAACACTTAAACACCCCATAATTTCCAGGTGGATGTGAAAGAGAACATCACACCTCGTTCACAGAACAGCATTCTGTAGACTCATTTGTTTTTGCTTATGAAATATATTATTTATAAAATAAATAATGTTTCCAGACAGTCTTGAAAGAAAAATCAATATGTAATAACAGGGAGAGGGAAGATTGATTTAGTGTGTGTGTGTGTGTGTGTGTGTGTGTGTGTGTGTGTGTGTGTGTGTGCGTGTGTGTGTGTGCGTGTGTGTGTGTGTGTGTTGGTGCAATTTAAAGTTCAATGAAACGATTGCATACCAAGGCTAGTCTTGTGTGGATACACAAATTGGTAGATGCATAAAATAAAAGCATTAGTTCAACCAAACAATTTTTCTGTTTTCATTCCTTTTAGGTTAACTGTTACTGATAATGATAATAATAATAACAACAACAACAACAATAATAATAATAATTATTATTATACATACATACACTATAAAACAGTCTGTAACCGGAAATTTACAGCAGCAGCAGACACCAGTATTTTACTGTTATTTTAAAGTACATCTACTGTTATTTTTTTTACAGTATTTTAATGTATATTGCTGTAATTACAGTATGCAACAGTAGAAAAGCTGCTTTTATGGTAATTTCAAAGTATATGCAAGCACATTAGTTATTGTCAGTGCCATTATTGTAATTTAACCGTATTATAATATACACTGCATTGTCCAGCTAATCATCCTGCCAGCATTTCTTCTTCAGTCGTTAAGGAGATAGTTGATTTTCCACTTGAGTTGTTTAAGCCCAGTGGATTTTACTCCCGGGCCCAATGTGGCAGCAGAACAATCAGAGAAGAGCATGTTTTTGACTCTTCCTCTTGCCAGCAAAGCAAATTTTGTATAATACCAAAATACACAACTAAGTCATCTCTACAGATAACCTTCACATCCATGCTAACTACACAAAACCAGTTTGAAACTGCCCCAAATAACCCCAAATATAGTCTGCTTACACTTAAACAACAAATAACAACAAAATAAAGAATAAACAATGCCACAACAAAGGAATGTGTGCGCTTCCATGAGTCTTTGCAAGGCCAATTTGCAGATCTGCTCATAAGAACACCACTCCCTCCATGGCATAATAGATGTTATGTTGAAACTGTTCCTAATGTGTTGAAAGTGTAGAGTATATATGCTTGCAATTCACCTCACCTGACATTCCCTCCACGTACACCTGCTCGCTGAGAGAACAGAGTGTAAATACATAATCAGAGAGAGAGAGAGAGAGAGAGAGAGAGAGAGAGAGAGAGAGAGAGAGAGAGAGAGAGAAAATGGACAAGAGAAATGTAATTAAAGTAAACAAACAAAAAAGAAACAGCTTTTTTAGATTTAGATTTAGGTTTAGGTTATTAGAAAGAGTTAATAATAATAATAAAAGCACCCACACTACAGCATCTACCCTGTCTGAAACACCACACATTTTACAAGTAACACTCCCAACCCAACCAGTGGCTCAGAGCGTCAAAACTAGTGCTGGGCATTATACCGGTTTGCAGTAAAATAGCGTAAATATGTCTGGATCCCACTGTGGTGGTAAACTGTTTGACAGGGGACGTTTTCATTGCTGCACAGTTAAACACACACACAGCCAGAATTGCGAGGTTCCCCAAATTGGGTTTGTGTGAATATCCAGTTGCGAGTGAAAATTCAGAGGTCACAAGGTGTGGTTTTTGGGCTACTTTCCAATGCGCCTGCCAAATGCGCCTGCCAAATTTAATGGGCCTGCCAAAATTCTTTAAGAGAGTGGGTGGTGACTTGGATATCATGTCAACACAAAATGTCAGTGGCACATCCTGACTAGCAAAGCTTAATTTGGAAGGCAGGTGAATGTGTGCAAGTATACACTGCTACTGGGAGAGCAGGAGAGAGAGAGAGTGAGATAGAGGGAAGGAGAGAGATGGTGACAAAGAGAGAAGGAGAGAGATGGTGACAGAGAGAGAGAGGGAGAGTGGGAGAGGGAGAGAGAGGGGGGAGAGAGAGAAGAGAGAGATATTTTGATTTTAAAACCAAAACTTTTATTTAAACAATCAGATAAACAGGTACATGTTGCAGTCAAACATAATAATTGTCTCTACTTTGTACCCTCTACAATCAGCAGCTCCAGGGGCTGGCGAGTATTAGCGCTCCTTCCTCCACACTACACAGAACGCCCTTATAATACCATTCCAGCTAGGGTTGGGCGGTATTGGTGTTTTTCATACCTTGGTATGAGCTTGAGAAAATACCGCGGTATGCAGTATTATCAGCGGTGGCGGCTGCTGCAGCTAAGTGCCCCCTTCACCAACCCAACCACACACACCCCGGCAGTATTCCCACTAGCGCAAGTGCAGCACAGAGAGAGAGATGGAATGAGAGAGAGAGTACAGCATGCGCGCAAGAGAGAGAAAGAGAGAGAGAGAGAGAGAGAGAGAGAGAGAGAGAGAGAGAAAGACACACACACACACACACACAGAGAAATCGCACAAGCAGGCACGGAGAGAGAGAGAGAGACGTCCACATTTCACATTTATTCGAGACTCACAGCAAATTTGTTTTGCTTCTATCTAACGAAATAAACAAAATTAAGACACTGAAATTAACTTTAATATGATCATCAGAGCGGGAATCGCAGCGTGCGCGCAGATTCACTCACACACCCCACACACACACACACACACACACACACACACACACACACACACACAAACACACACGCTGTGAGAGAAGCAGACGGAGGATAATAAGACAGAATAACTTTACCAGAGACTGAAATAAACAATTACTTGTTTAATTTTGAAGTAAAAGTATCAAGTGTGTGTGTGTGTGTGTTTCTGTGAAACTGGTGCTGTGTTTTGCTGACGTGTGAAGCACGTTTAAGTCCCAGTTTTAATAGACTTCTTTTTGAAATTTGCCGCATTACATCATGTGACTAATACCATCATCATTTTTAAAGATACTGTCACCATATTTAAATACCGCGGTATAACAAAATATCCTTTATACCGCCCAAGCCTAATTCCAGCTCAAACACTTCAATGTTGTTCATGGTTCTATAAAACCCTAATTCAAAGTCTTGACTTCACTGCTGCCAAGAACAGTGGCAAAACCTCCTGACCAGATCTATTCTCCAGTTTATTCCTCCTGGAATTATATATGGCAAGTTTTGCCTGACCAACTATAAAATTAAGCAATTGCCACTTAAAATGTTCTTGTTGAATGTAGCCTGCAACAAAGATAAATGTACAAGAGCTAAAATGCTAGGAGAGAGAGAGAGAGAGAAAGAAAGAGAGAGCAGGAGAGGGGGAGGGAGAGAGAGAGAGAGAGAGAGAGAGAGAGAGAGAGAGAGAGAGAGACAGAGAGAGAGAGTGAGAAAAATTGAAACAAAAAAATGTAAACAGACATACTTTTGCTAATTGTGTAACTATTGTATGTTCTTGATTGGGATCTAAAAAAGAAAAACTAATATTACAATATTATTAATAACATTAAGATAAGTAGCAATACTACTAATAACACCCTCATAAACAAAATACTTAATAGCAGTAAATAGAATAAATGTTGAATAAAAAATAAAGTTAGATTAATAGAAGTTTTAAAGTTCAAACGTGTGACAGTCATGTATTTTGGGGCAGTGTAAGCTTCACAAATGTGAGTTTTAGACTTGGTTTGGGCTGGATATGTTTGCTGGATCTGGCAACACTGCATGTATCAGAGCACAAGTATCAGTGGAGTTATTACTGCAAATGCTATTGAGATAAAGTTCTCATGGGAGGTGGGAGCACAAGCAATTTCCTGCACCACCTTAGCCACAAATATGCTTTAGAGTACTAAAAACTAAAAATCAGGGCCTTCCACACCATCAGGTCAGACTGACAAAGCTAAAGGACAGGCCAGTCAGATGTCACTGGCGGAAGCGTTTGCTAAATGTACTTGATACGACAGAAAAGGCAAGTGGTGGATCGACATAACCAACTGCTGTCAGTACAATTACTGAATGGTTTTGAAGTTGTTGAAAATGTGTTAAATAAAAGGTTCTACATTTTCACCTCAACTGTCATATCACACGATTTCTTCACTACTATAGTGCCACCCTCTGAAAACTGACTCTGACTGTGGGGCCATGCAAACCTGTATGACATGTAATACTAATGTGCAAATGTTAATGTACAAGTGTCATGACTCTTAGGGTACTGGAATAGGGTGACACTGATATAATAGTGAAAAATACTGTGATTGTTTTTCTCATGATGGGCGAATATCATGAGAGCAGGAGGGAGCTTCTTGCAAAATAGATGCAAACAATCATCAGCAAAAATACCGCAATGCTAGTTGTGAGACCTTTCTGCTGAGAAAAAAGTCATGATAATGAAAAGCATGTGAATAAAACCATAACAGCAGAGATTAACCTGCACACAGTGCCAAAGCTACCAGTACCTGGTTTAAGGACCATGGTATCCCTGTTTTTAATTGGCCAGCACACTCGCCTGACCTTAACCCCATAGAAAATCAAAGGGGTATTGTGAAGAGGAAGATGTGATACACCAGACCCAACAATTCAGAAGAGCTGAAGGCCACTATCAGAGCAACCTGCTCTCATAACACCAAAGCAGTGCCACAGACTGATTGACTACATGCCACACCTGCAGTAATCCAGGCCAAAGGAGCCCCAACTAAATACTGAGTGCTGTACATGCTCATACTTTTCATGTTCATACTTTCATTTGGCCAATATTTCTAAAAATCCTTTTTTTGTATTGTTCTTAAGTAATATTCTAATTTTCTGAGATACTGAATTTGGGATTGTCATTAGTTGTAGTTACAATTATCAAAGGTAAAAGAAATAAACATTTGAAATATATCAGTCTGTGTGTAATGAATGAATATAATATACGAGTTTCACTTTTTGAATGGAATTACTGAAAAAAATCAACATCTTTATGATATTCTCATTTTATGACCAGCACCTGTAAAGACACAGAGAATCAGCTCCACCACACACTACAGGATACTGAGTCATAAATACGGAACATGTTTTATGTTGTTGGACTGCACTTGATTAGAGGGGTAAAGGTTGGAATACAGACACCTATCACTACATGATCATCAGGGAAGATAACCAGTTATGATCACCCTGAAATCGGGAGACCTTTCACAATTGTTGGGAGGAGCAAACCAGCCTAAAAATCAGCCTGATTATCCTGTAATGTGAACCAGGCTTAAGTAAGACTGGGTACACCTTCATCCTCCAGCTTTGAGGGAGCTTTGTCTTGTCACTGTCACCACTAGCTTGCTCACCAGGGGTTTTATGCTTTGTATGTTAATACTGGAATTCTGTAAAGCTGTTTTGTGAACATTAGTTATAAAAAATATATATAAATAAATATGACTTGTCTTTACCCAAGTGTGTAGCAAACATGGGGGCCATGACCACCCCATTGTCATGAGCAAGTAATTGTATGTTTCTGCACCTTTTCACATTTGACTTGAGCCCAAGCCTGGAAGAAATGTTTAGAGTTGGATTGGCGTCTCTGATGAAGTGCCTGGTTATTATTTATCTCACAGACAGGCAACAGTTGGTTGCTCTTGGCAGCTTTGGGTCTGAACCTTCCCCTCCCTCTTCTAAAGCATCCCCCAGTGTTCAGTTCTTGGTGCTTTACTATTCATTATTTACATGTTACCGCTTGGAAAGATCATCAAACAGCATGACCTCCAATTTTATTGCTACGTGGATGATACACAAATCTACATTTACACCAAGCCCTGACACAGTCCCACCTGCTACCTTGATGAGCTGCTTACTAATGCTTAGCTGATACTAAAATAACAAAAAGCCTTAAGCCATATTAACCATGTCCAACTCTCCAGAATACCTGTCAGCCCATTTTTATTATGTACTCTCCTGCTCAGATGCAGAATCTTGAAGTTATTGTGGACTCAACACTGATATTTGATGGCCCCATTAAAAACATCACTAAAACAGCATTTACCCACCTTATGAACACTGCCAGGCTTTGATCTTCCTTCACCAACTCTAAGACACTTATACGTGCTTTTATTACTTTTAGACTTAGAGGACAGATTAAGTATTGTTCTTGGCTTGCCTTCCAAATAATCTGTTGGCATCTGATGGTACTTTTGTGGACTTTGACTTAAAGATGCTTATATTTTCTGTATTTTTCCACCATTGATCCTTGAAGGTATTTTGTCTCTTTTATCACCTTCCTCACTGTGCTTGGGGGGCAAAATGAAGCAATTATTGCCTTACCTGTAGATCAGGCAATTTTCAGATTTGTGGATAGATTCATTTCTCAACTTAGGAGAGCTGTAATAGATCATGTAAGCAGCTAGTGTGAGGAGTTAGATGTATTTTTTCTGTAATTATCCAATAGGAGGCTATTACCTATTTGATTATTTAAATCCAGGTGATGACCTTTTTTTGACCAGGCAGTGGCACTATATATATATATATATATATATATATATATATATATATATATATATATATATATATATATATACTGTATATAGCCTACTTGAAAGTTCCAAGGCATTAAAGTCAACTTAAGAAATGAGAAAAATGCTTCAGTTGTGACTAATTGTGCCACGTGTGCTTTTCTTTTGATGATATTTTTAGATTTATAGTCTGAATGTATTTGCTTCAAGTAATGGATGGATTTTTCACATTTTTCCAGTGTGATGGGAGGCTAATTCACTAAAAGGTGAATTTTTTATAAGCCTTTTAATCAGGCTTAACAGAGGACATTGCACATTTAGGAGTGAAAGAGCACTTCTAAAGCCTTAATGGAACTGGATTAGTTTATCAGGAGAACAGCTGGAACAAAACATTTTACATGTGTCCTCAGTGATAAACTCTCAAACTGATGGCAATAAAATTACTGCAGGACGAGTGACTTTCTCATGTTTTATTTTATCTGAAGCCAAATACTGCTTCCCCAGGGGGAGGTTCTCTGGAGGATATGTGTTCTATAAGACCAAATACAGCAAGTAGTGGTCATATAGTATATATCTATCTATCTATCTATCTATATATATATATATATATATATATATATATATATCTATCTATCTATCTATCTATCTATCTATCTATCTATCTATCTATCTATATATATATATATATATATCTATCTATCTATCTATCTATCTATCTATCTATCTATCTATCTATCTATCTATCTATCTATATATATATATATATATATATTCCAAAGTGAGGTGACAGCTGCCAGAAGATGTGTGTCTGGGTGCGATTAAAATGATAATTGAAGTGTAAAGAACAGGCAAAAAGCAGAAGCTCCTTTGGTCTGTAAGTTTAAAGCCATCAAAAACGGGCTTGAGTCTAAAATCAGGTGAAGTCAGGGGACTAAAAGGGCTGTGCAAGTAACTTTAAAACTGTAAGTTTAAGTCAAGTGACACACTCAGGATCTTGGGTAGTATTATTCATGAATTTCATTTATTTTTTGATGGCCTGTCACTAATGCCTAAATATGCACTTTATGACTTTTTATATATTATACTATATTAATTATACAAAAGTATATTATATATAACACGAGTAAGCCAGTGCATATAGCCAAGACCCTCATACATTCATCAGAAAAAAAATAAGTACACCCTTTATGAGTTCATGGTTTTACATATGAGGACATGAAACAGCATATGTAGAATTTCTTTATAATTAGGTAAATACACCCTTAGATGAACAACCACAGATTCTTCTGAAAAACAGATTCTACTGTGTCATTATTTGTTAAACATAGGCTAGTCCAGAATGGAGAAGCAGTTTTGGGTTTGGTTTGTTTGGTTTTTGCAAAATGTGGCACCATGCATTATAGTCAAATATCTCCACTTTGGCCTTGTCTGGCTAAAGGACATTATTCCTTTGTCCTGTGGTTCAGATTCAACTTTGCAAACTTGTCCTTCTTAGAAAGAAAGGCTTTCTCCTGACACTCCCTTCCATGTTTCATCTATTTTGTACTGTACTTGAAAACTTGCACAATCTGTCCTTGGGATGAATTTGCTGGGACGTCCAACTCCTGGGAAGGCAGCTGACTTGCATCTTTTCCATCTGTGAATAATCTCTCTCACTGCAGAATGATGGACTTCATATTGATTGGAAATGGCAACCCTTTCCAGAATGATGGGCAGCAACAATTGCTTCTCTAAGGTCACTGCTGATGGTTTTTCTCCTTGGCATTGTGGTAACACACACATGAATACTCCAAACCAGGAAACTGCCAAACCTTCAGCTTTTATAGAAGAGGTCAAACTTACTGATGATCAATTAATTAAGGGCATTTGTAATAATTTGCTATGTACTGATACATAAAACCATAAAAGCATTCAGAGGGGGTATTTTTTTCTCATGACTACATTCTCTGTAATTCTGAAGGAAGGGTGGTGGCCCATGTGAATGTGCATATCTGACCTACAGCTACACACCCACTTCACTCAAAAGCGTCTGAGGAAGACACTTCTTTGACAAGATGTTGACCCCTATTGAGCTACAGTCAGCAGATCAAAGCAGTGGCTTGCTTTACTCTTGCTGTCATAAACAATAGAAATTTCTGTGACACAGTGTTATCACCTCTTTAAATGCTAAGCCAGGATCAGGTGTTATGACAGAGGAGCTGTAACTGCATGAAATGAAACATCTGCTGTCGAAACGATTGAAATTTAGAGGATAAAATGTGTGTGTTAGAAATACAGGAAAGCACAGATGGGCAAATTAATGAGGCTGCCAAGCAAAAAAGCATGCAATGAGCGAACAGAGTGCAACACGGCTTTACATACATGTCACAAAGACCAACCCAGCGAGCTTTTCCACAACGAGGGAGGAAGAGACTAAATAACTAATGTAAAAATGGACAGTATGTCTTTTAGGTACATTTTTATATGACTGTATATTGGCTCATTCAGTCTGTGCAATGTGGAGACTTGTTGTAGAGTCTTATTGCAGTGGGTAAGAAGGGTCTCACATGGTGCTTTTTAACACAGCACAGCTGTAACACTCAGATATCAATTTTGTTATATGCAGGGGGGAGTTATTGTCCAAGATGGCTAATGGCTTTGTCCTTCCAGAAAGTCAAGCATGACTTCTTGGAAGTTCTGTTGAGCAAACTACAGCATAATAAAGGTGTCAAACTCCAGCTGTAGAGAGCCGGTCTCCAGCACAGTATGTTCTGGCACTACAATTAAACCTGGTCATTACCTGCTGAGTTGAATCAGGTGTGTTTGATCAGGAAGAACAAACTGCAGGAATTCAGTCCTCCAGGACTGGAGTATGACAACCCCAGCGTGGAATGTCCACAGCAGCTTATCACACACACAAAAAACCCCAGCTTCTTTAGTGAACAGCCAGGTACTAATCAACTCTACCTCTAGTCCACTTATGGGGTCTGCTAATAAGACAGGTTTGGACTTAGTTCAACACCATCTCCTTTGTCTAACTGATGTTCAGCTGCAGTTGGGTGATCTTACACCAGTCCGTCCCTAAACGTCACTAACCACAAAATACTACAAATACAGAGAAATGTAGCATGACACATTAAATAACACAGAGTGATACACCATTGTGTCTCCCAGCACAGACACTAGTGAGCAGACAGCCAGGTAGTCTTCATCACCCAGTCCTACAAAATATTATCCTTAGTAAATAGAAAGCTTCCCTGCAACCGTTAGTAACACTTGTAACACTTGTAAATGTTAGTAACACTTGTGCCGTGCTCTTATTCCAGCATTATTTACATTGACTGGATGCCAAATTATGCAGGTCACTGCGCCACTTCTGCACCACACCTGCTGTATTTGTCTATGCTAATCAAGATAGCAACTTACTGGTCATGTGTAACAAACAACAGCATTGGTCTTAAACACAATAACACTGTTTACTGTGTCCAGATCTAAACCATACAAAAAGCACTGCAAGGATCTGGTAAACATTTGAGCTCCCACTTGTCCTAATGCTTCTGGCACAGGAGATAATGTGTAGTCGCGAAATTTCATCAGACTGAGATGCCATTAAATATGTGATAACAAAAGTCCAGTGTTTGCATATTCTCTTAAATGCAATATGTATTGTTACCAGACTCCAGCCCTTACCTAATTACCAAATTACTTGTCACAAAGTCAATTCTGACACTCTCAAATGTTTTCATACTCTCACATCTCTTTTCCTTCTATGGCATTGCTCACTCAATACTTCTGTTAAAGATTTTTACAGAGTACTGTCTCTAATCTGCAATGACATCACATAAGTACTGTATTTGAATTCAGGGTTTCAACATCTCTAGTATAAAAAAAAGTTCCAATATGGGACTGCAGGTGATGGACGCAGCATGAATGAGTTCAGTAGTGCTTCTGCTTCACGCAGCCTCACAATAGTCATACTTTACCTTTGAATTCTCATGAGTGCCATCTCTCAACTAAACAGGTAAAGTGAGGCAGCCAATGCTACCTTAGAGAGGCAAATGCAGAGGCATAAGACTCAGAATGAGTTCAAGAAAAACATTGCTAGAGGAGAAAGCCACAAAGGCCTCTGTTAAATATAGAACTGCAGAGAAACCTCAGCTTTTCCAGAGGTTCAAGAAAAGTGGATGTCTGGGGCATGCTGACTGTTGCCTATGATTGCATTTCTGACCTCATAGAAGCAGACAAACCAGCATCTCCAAAGCAATATTTAAGCTGATGCTCTTGTTGTGAATGGCAACCCCAAGAAAATAGGTGTTTAATTTCCAATATTCAATGTGAACAGGTGATCCTAATTCTCCAGGAAGGCAGAAGAGGGCAGAGTCACAGCAGCAGAGGAAAGTTGGGTGTGATACTCTTATTTTTTCATTTGCTTTTCTGATGTCTTTCTTGCAAATATTCCATGTAACTGAAAAGTCACATATTATGTACATTTTGTGTAGCTATTGTGTAAATGTCTAATCATGTACATACATAGCTTGAAAGTCTGTGAATTCATTTAAATAATAATATAATTAACTTGTTTGTTGTATGTAAATGTAAAGAAATTTTAAGAAAGCCTGGTTCACACTACAAGATTGAAAAAATGTAGAAACTGTGAGACACCCGACACATATTTTTTTACTGATTTTTCTGTCCTTGATGGTTGTTATTCATAAAGGCACCCACACTACAACATCTACCCTGAATGTAACACCACACACTTTAAGAGTAACACACCTGGCCAATAACTCAAAACATTCTGGGAACTTCTCATGAACTTGACGTAAACAAACATGGCAGATGACAGTGAAACCACTGCAATGTTAGTTAAGAGCTTTCTGCTCAGATAAAAGCTGTGAAAAAGAAAAGTATGTGCATGAAACTATAACAGCACACATTATAAAGACACTCATACTGTTGTCACAGCTCCACAAGTCCACCTCACTCGTGATTTAACTGCTCTGTTTTTAACTTCTCCTGAACACACTGACACGTTTAGCTCAGCTCTCACTGGTTGATGGTCTTTCAGGCATGATGTGAACATTACATTTTACAACAGAGAATCAGCTCCACCCCCCACTACAGGACACTGAGTCTAAATACTGAACATGTTTAATATTTACTATTCATAATGCAGCCCATAACTGCACTGAGAGAACATTAGAGGTGTAAAGATTGGATTATAGACACCACATCTGGGAAGATAATCAGTTATGTTCACCCTGAAATCAGGAGTGCTATTACGTTTGTTGGGGGGGCAGAATTGGTCTCAAATTCAGCCTGATTATCATGTAGTGTGAACCAAGTTTAAGGAGACTAAGGAAAGCTTTACTTACCTATCACCTCTATATTCTACAGAAAAGCCACATAGTCTGATTTAGGAATTCCAGCCAGAAAGCCCTATACCGTAATTGGTAGACAGCCGAGAAAACTGACAGTGTTTCTGTCTGCATGGAGGACATTTATAACAAATGTTGTGTCTGTAAAGTCACCAGCACTGTAGATGACCCCTCTCATGGAACATCCAGGTCTGCACTGTTTCACAGTCACAGAGAGTTCTACTGTTTAGCTAGAAACAAACTAAGAAGATGGCTTACATGGTGCTTAACCATTATATAATAATTAGACTCTTAAACTCCACTTAGGAAACTCGCAAACTGCACTGACACTTTATTACACTTGGCCACTTTAACTGTATGCTGCTAATATTCATTCATTTATCTACTCATTTGTATAACTTGCTGCTAATCTCCCCATGCCATGCTCAATACTCTGAACATTGTACAGTCTAAGTTATCTACACTCTTGTCCAATACTGCTCTGATTTTTACATTTTATAGTCTACATTTACATCTGTATAGTCTATATTATATCTGTATATATTCATAACAAAACTTTATATTTATCAAACTACTACACTGGGTAAAACTGGGACCTTGGGAATGTAATTTCGCTCCACCTCATGTACTACGTGTGACGCAAATGACAAAGTTTCCTTGAATCCTTGATTCCTCCTTAACACTTGACACCTGCTAAACAAGTAACATTCCAAAGTTTTCCTTTTTGTTTTGTCTTTGGGTCTATGCTGATCTCATACATGGCCTCTCTGGAATCCAAGTGGCAGAAATTCACCACAGAAATCCCCATTTACATCTTAAAGAGCAATACCAATGATCTTTTAGAACCACTTCTTTTCTATGCGTTACTTCAAGATTATGGGTTGTGGGTGGAGCAGATCCAAAAAGATGCTCTCCAGACATTACACTGAAAAAAATCATGTGTTGGATTTACTTAAAAAAAAATCAAGGTAACATTTTGCAACAATTTTTTTTAAGTAAATTCAACTTGATGAATTTTTAAGTAAGTTCAACTTAAAATCTTTTGTTACACCAACTCAAATGTATTAGATTCATACAACATAATATAAAGTCAGTCTAACTCAACAAATCAAGCTCAATTTACATATTTTTATTTACAGCATTTAGCAGACACTTATATCCAAAGCGACTTACAATTGGGGGTTAGGTGCCTTTCTCAAGGGCACTTCAGTCGTGACCTGCCTGGGGAATCAAATTTTCGACCTTCAGGAGACCAGTCCAGATCTTTAACCACTAGGCCACAGCTGCCCCGTATTCAACATAATGTATTATAAATGTAAAAATGGACTTGTGCAAAATGTATTACTTGAATATAATTGTATTACTTTGCACTTAATCTGAATATGAAGATGGGTCTGAGGAACTGAGTTTATGTTTTAAATTTCTAATTTTTTTAGGAATTAAAAAAACTTTCATTGTTGATGTCATTGTTGATATATGAGTTAGGAATGTATTAATCCATTTTTACATTTATAATACATTATGGTGAACACGGGGCAGCTGTGGCCTAGTGGTTAAGGATCTGGTCTGGTGTCCTGAAGGTCATAAGTTCGATCCCCGGGCAGGTCACGACTGAAGTGCCCTTGAGAAAGGCACCTAACCCCCAATTGTAAGTCGCTTTGGATAAAAGCATCTGCTAAATGCTGTAAATATAAATATGTAAATTAAGCTTGATTTGTTGAGTTAGACTGACTTTATATTATGTTGTATGAATCTAATACATTTGAGTTGGTGTAACAAAAGATTTTAAGTTGAACTTACTTAAAATTGGTGCAAAACATTGCCTTAATTTCTTTGAATTAGACTGACTTAATATTTAAAGGTGAATATGTAAATTGAGCTTGATTTCTTTGAGTTAGACTGACTTAATATTAAGTTGTATTAACCTAATACAATTGAGTTGGTGTAACAAAAGATTTTTAGTTGAACTTACTTAAAAATTCATCAAGTAATATCAGATTTTTTTCAGTGTAGGTAGACTTGCATCATGGCACATGACTTAACCCCAATATCAGACTTTACATACAATTAAGTGAAGAGACATCACTCTCATCCACACGCTAAAGCAAAAAGTCATTACATTTGATAATTGTCTCCAGTGGCCTTTAACACCCTGAATACCAAGTGGAGGACTGTTCCAAACCTGCAGGAGGCACTTCACCATGTGGTAACAGAAAGCACTGGTATATACTGCACATCATATGGCATGTCTGTCAGTTACTTCTGTGAGACTGCCTTCTCTCAGGCACACCTGCTTAACTGGCTGGTATGGCACAAAATGAGGAGATATCACAATTTGCACACAGAAGGAGCAAAAGCCTTGTTATTTTGTTGCTTTTAAATTCAAAAGCATTAAGGAATTGCAATCTGTTCCAAAACAGAACACATTTAATGTTAAATAAAGACATGTAGTGTTACTGATTAACATATTTTTACTGTTGTCTATCTTACTCTTTCCAGCACTACTCCTGCCACTAAAAAGAGAAAACTGTTCAAACCTGCCCCCCCCCCCTCTGTCTCTGTCTGTCTGTCTCTCGCTCTCTCCCTCTGTGTCTCTCTCTCTCTCTCTCTCTCTCTGTCTCTTCCTCCATCTCTCTCTCTCTCTCCCCCTCTCTGTCTGTCTGTCTCTCTCTCTCTGTCTGTCTGTCTGTCTCTCTCTCTCTCTCTCTCTCTCTCTCTCTCTCTCTCTCTCTCTCTCTCTCTCTCTCTCTCTCTCTGCGTCTTACTTTCTTTCTCTCTCCCTCCATCTTTCTCTCTCTCTCTCTCTCTCTGTGTCTTACTTTCTCTCTCTCCCTCCATCTCTCTCTCTCTGTTTTATATTAAGAAGGCTTGACAAATAGTTACATTGTATTGCCAAAGCAATAGGACAAAACAACAAAATAAAGAAGAATGATAATAATAATAAAAATAAATAAATAAAATAAAAATAAGTAATAATGATAGTAATAATATACATATATTATACTACTATATGAAGTCTAAGTATTTGTACACATATATACACACACAACACTATACATGTATAATATAATATAATATAATATAATATAATATAATATATATGAGACATATCAGTCTAAATGAACATGTCTGATGTGGTCACTCACTGTCTCTCTCACGGTGGCAGGCCAGGACATACTGAGCTGCGAGTGTGCAGCTCTCTCTGTGTTCTCCTAGTATATACAGTAGTTTGTCTGTGTTAGAGAGGCTGGAGAATGTGGGATGTTTGTTGATTTAACTTAAGGCTGCACAACACAGACTACAGAGTTGAGAGGAAGGGAGGCTCAGTGGTTCAGGAAGTAAGGTGGCCAGAATTGGAACTTGGGCAGGGTTGTAGAACTTAGGCTGAGTTGAGCTGGAACTGGGACTGCGGTACACCTGGATAGACTACATAACTTGTACAACTTACCTGAGACTTGTACTACAAGATTCCCTTGGACTTACAAACACAGGGCTCATATAGCTTGGACTCAGTATGAGCTTCGAAAACAGACTCAGCATTTGGTTAGAACTTGACTTAAATGTGAAATACAAGAGAAAAAGAAGAGATAAGCACTGAGACACTGGAAAGCTCAGCTTGAATTTGGGAATGGAGAGAGCAGCAGTCACTGGGAAGCAGCAGGAATCTGAAACCAAGAACACTTGGATAATAAACTCTAAAGTTGGAGTTAAAGTGAAGCTTACAGAAGCACAAGGCTGACAATGCTCCACATATGCCCCTAGTCATCAGGAGCAGAAATGGATTAAGGTGAGGAGGATTTGCCAGTCACATTGTGAACAGGTGGGGAAGTGCCATGTAGGGTCTCAGAGGAATACATCCTTTGGTGGATGGTTGAGGAATCACCTAGCCTGACTTCAGAAGGATGCGACCTCTGGTGGTAGGGGGGTGTACTGTTGAGAGGCACTAGAAGGGAGAAGTGTGTCTTGAAAGGTCACTAAACAGAATGAACTGACTGAGAGGAGTTAATAAATATATTAAAAAAATAAAAACAAAAGCAAAGGAGAAATAAATAAGATGAATATCAAGCAGTGCGGAAGGCTGCTGGCCTTGATAGTGTGCGTGCATGCTGAGGACATTAGTAAATATAGTCCATGTCATTAGTTAGCCTGTCTCTCTCGACTGAGGAACAGAACTGGACATGAAACCCACAGGGCAGACTCACATAACTCTCTCTCTATTCCTCTCCTGCTTTCTCCTCCAAAGTCTTTTATCATGTTTTTGCTTTTCCTTCTCTTCTGCCACTCAAAACTTTATACCTCCATGCCTCTAGAGTACAAATATTTCCAATGTCTGAGATCTTACAAAAACAGAAATAGAGAAAAATTTTGTACATGTGTATGTATCTAACATATATTATCATATTGATATGAATGCAATTATCAAACAATCACAGTTCCTAGAGAATTTGTCAATTATCTTCACTGCAATACAATGACACACTTGTCAGGCCTGCCCTCATATCCCCAGTCCTAGTCTCTGTATTATGTCTCCGTCTTGTGTTCAAGTTCAGTCTCACATGCCCATATATGTACTTCCTGTCTTGTCCTGTGTTAATCATGTCCAGGTGTTCTGTATCCCTTGTAATTAGTCTTTCCCTTTATAAGCCCTGTTTGTCTCAGTCTAGTTGATTGGTCTCTAACATTAACTCTAACATTCACTCTACCACAGATCCCTGTCGTTGTCTCAGATTCACGTTGTCCTGTACCTACCTTGACCTTGCCGTGTTGCTTTGTAAGTCTTTCTTGTTTTATGTTCCAGTCTTCAGTTAGTTTGTCTTAGTCTTAGTTTCTGTTCTGTTTCCAGCCATCGTGCTGCCGTTTTGTTTATCCAGTCTCCCTTATAATAAATCTCCTATTTTACATCATCTCTGCCTGTGTTCGCCCTTCTCTCCATCCTCCCAACCCTCACAAAATGACAGATCCTCAGGACACAGTGCAGACGCAGGAGGTTTATTTCGCTTTGCAGGAGAAGCTGAACCTTGGCCGACTGTGGCTCAGAGAAGTTATCGAAGAACTGAAAGTGATCATTTTGGTAATACCCCTGGAACATACCTTCGATCTCCGCTACCTCCTTGAAAGTCCCCAGCTTCAAGTATTCCTGGAAACCCCAGAAACGAGGGGGACTTTTTTGGAGGGGGATAGAAGTGGAGCCTGTACTGAGGCAAGCGAGGCTGCTGCTCAAGCTCCAGCTAAGATGGAAATCTCAATGTCCGCCGGCAGTCTTGTGATCACCACTGCAGAGGAAAGGAAGGCGAAACGCCGACAGCGTAAGCCCTCGCCGAAGGGCACAGCCCAGCCTCAGCCCTCGCCGAAGGGCACAGCCCAGCCTCAGCCCTCGCCGAAGGGCACAGCCCAGCCTCAGCCCTCGCCGAGGGAAGCTGCCCAGTCGCGGCCAGCGCCGGCGAGCGCTGCCCAGTCGCGGCCAGCGCCGGCGAGCGCTGCCCAGTCGCGGCCAGCGCCGGCGAGCGCTGCCCAGTCCCCAGGTGGCCACGTCCAGTCCCCAGGTGGCCACGTCCAGTCCCCAGGTGGCCACGCCCCCTTCAATGGCTGGGAGAACCACGCCCACAACCCAAGCAGCCAGGAGAGCTGCTGGGATACCTAGACTTTACCCAACACCAGTAGCTCCCATGAACCGGGGACTGTTCATGTAC